>JAWDJV010009959.1:0-12594 GCA_033119285.1 Teratosphaeriaceae sp. CCFEE 6253
CCCGGCCGCCCGCGCGTCGCCTCCGCCTCCAAGGATTACACCGTCCGCATCTGGGACGCCATCTCGGGCCACACCGACCTGGCGCTCACGGGCCACAAGGGCAGCGTGACGTGCGTCAAGTGGGGCGGCGCCGGCTGGCTCTACACCGCGTCGCAGGACCGCAGCGTGCGCATCTGGTCCGCGGAGACGGGGCACGTGGTGCACAGCTTGACCGCGCACGCGCACTGGGTCAACCACCTCGCGCTCTCCACCGACCACGTGCTGCGGACGGGGTACTTCGACCACCAGGGCAACCCGCTGAAGCCCTCCCAGCTCCCGGAGACCGTCGACGCAAAACGCCGCCTCGCGCAGCAGCGCTACGACGCCGCCATCGCCACCGCGGGCGAGCGCCTGGTGACCGCCAGCGACGACTGCACCATGTACCTCTGGCACCCCACATCCTCCACCCCGACCAAGCCCGTGGCCCGCCTGCTCGGCCACCAAAAGGGCATCAACCACGTCGCCTTCTCCCCCGCCGGCAGCACGATCGCGAGCGCAGGCTTCGACAACCACACCAAGCTCTGGTCCGCCAGCTCAGGGGCCTTCATCACGACGCTCCGCGGGCACGTGGGGGCCGTGTACCAGTGCGCGTTCAGCCCGGATAGCAGGTTGCTGGTCACGGGGAGTAAAGACACGACGCTCAAAGTCTGGGACGCGCGCACGGGGAAGCTGGTCGAGGATTTGCCGGGGCATGCGGACGAGGTGTTTGCGGTGGATTGGGCGCCGGATGGGGGCGGGGTGGGGAGTGGGGGGCAGGATAAGATGGTCAGGATCTGGCGGAATTGAGATCCCGAGGAGAGTGTGTGTGTTCCCACGAGGTTCCCTGTATGTATGTATGCGTTTGCGAGCGTGGCGTCTGGTGGCGGATCTAGAATTGCGGCTTGCGCCGTGTGCGGGCTCTGGGCGGTTGCGATGTCTATACATGGGTGGTCTCTAGCCGTAGCTAAGTTGCGAAAGGCTTCGCTCGCAAGCGGCCTTGCGCCGCGACGCGACGTCTCGGCAGCCACACACCAGCCCTTCCATCAGCCCGTGTCCTCCGAAGCTAGGCCTCACTTCCCCGACCCCGGGAACATAGCCTTCCCCCGCGCGAGACTCGCCTCGAGCGCGGCCCTGAGCCCGAACTGCGTCCGGATGCCCTCGACGCGGTGCGTGGAGTTGAGATTCTTGACCAGCGTGATCTGGTAGCAGGTCGCGCTGCCCTGGCGGGAGACGATGGTGCTGTAGGCGAGGAAGAACTCCCAGATCTAATCACACCCTCACAGATCAGCAGGCGGACGTGGATGGAAAGGGCAAGGGCAAGGGCAAGGGGACGGGCAATGGGGACGGTCAGAGGGGTGGTGAGTAAGGGAGACGTACCCGGAACCACCTTCCCCCGTACTTCCCCACAACTTTCTCCCTATTCCCCATCCAGTTCCGGTACCACCGCCACAGCGTCGCAGAGTAGTGCACCCCGATCGTATCCACGCCCTTGACCTCGAACCCGGCGCCCTCGAGCTTATCTACGAAGAACCCCAGCGGCGTACTCGCGTCCGCGCCGGGGAAGACGTATTTGTTCATGAACAGGCCCCAGATCAGGTCCTCGTACTGCCATGACTTCCGCAAGCCGGCGATCTGCAGGAAGAAGACGCCGTCGTCGTCTAGCATGCTGTTGACCTGCGCGAGGAAGGTGGCGAAGTGGCGCACGCCGACGTGCTCGGCCATCTCGAGGCAGGTGATTTTGTCGTAGCGGGTGGGGTCCCCAGTCGGGGTGGACGGGAGGGGCGTGTCGCGGTAGTCGCAGCACAGAATCTGCGACTGCGACTCCGGCACCCCGAGGCGGCGGAGGCCCGTGTTGCCCCACGCCGTCTGGTTCCTGCCCAGCGTGACCCCCGTGACGTGCGCGCCGTAGTTGGCGCTGGCGAATTTCGCCAGCGTGCCCCAGCCGCAGCCCAAGTCGAGCATGTGGTCCCCCTCCCTCAGCCCGATCTTCTCGCACACGACCGCCAGCTTGTTGTCCTGCAGCTGCTCCAGCGTCTCCTCCTTCCGCACGTCCGAGATGAGGCCGCTGGTGTAGATCATGCGCGGGCCGAGGAACCAGCCGTAGAAGTCGTCGCCGCGGTCGTAGTGGTCGCGCACCTGCTCCTCGTCCTGCGAGCGCGTGTGCATGATCACTTCGGGCAGCATGCCGGTGAGGAAGAACCAGAAGAGGGAGAGGGTGAAGCGGAACGAGGCCCAGTCGTGCCGGTACTCGAGCACCTCCAGCGCGTCGCCGTTGAACTCCACCTCGCCGGCGAAGTAGAGCTCGTGGAAGGTCTCCATGGGGATCTTGGCGCGGCCCTTGTAGCGGGAACGGAGGGCCGGGGTTTTGAAGGTGAGGTAGTGCTCGATCGGGGCGCCGGGGAAGGTGGCTTTCTCGTTGAGGCGGGGCGACATGGAGGAGGCGAGGGTCCAGAAGGCCATGAGGATCGGAATCGCGGTGAGGGCGGCGAAGAGGAGCCAGGTGAAGAGGCCGCCGGAGAGCTTGTAGGTCAGGTAGGCGGGGACGATGGTCAGGAGGGTGAAGAGGAGGGTGTTGGAGAAGGATTCGGCGCCGGCGCCGTCGGCGGGGAGGGGCGCGTTCTTGATGGCGGGGTACTGCGGTCGTGGTCAGTCGCTGTCATTGGGAGGGTGGGGGTGAGGGAGGGCTTACGGAGGTGGTGCGGACGCCATAGTTGTTGGCTTCCGGGGCGGGACTGGGAGCGCGGGGGGTGGAGACGAACTCGAAGGAGTCCTCGGAGACGGTGCTCGACATCTTGGCGTCGTGCTGCTACGGTCACGACGAGGCAATGGCAAAGTCAATGGCGAGCCTTCAGCATATTCCGCCTGCTCGAGGTTGGTCAAGAAACATTTGTGTGGGGCCTCCACGTGGACCCTGGTCCAGCCCCTGCCGATCATCTTCACCGCCCTCAGCCTTGTGGCAGCACCACCGCCACCCACCTTTCCCATCCGCCACTCACTCCTCCTTCCTTTACACCACCGCCGCCGACTCGACTGGCTGGATCACAGCCCGGCTCACGTGACGGACCGGAAAAGTAACCGCTTGGCCGATGATGCACCGCGTCGTTCAAAACCAGCTGCGCGCAGCACCCAACACATACGGTCCTGGTGGCGACGTCCCCGTGGCCAAGCCGGCGCGACATTCCCCGGGGTCCCGCAGAGTGGCAGCGACGCGGACGGCGTGATGGCGACTTAATCAGCAGCGCAGGATGCATATCCGACGGGGTGGCCAGCCTCGATGCGGGCAGCGGAGGGGGCGGACGAAGGATCTCGACGGCGGGGCCAGTATCTGGCCGCGAGAGCGACACGGCTAGGCTCTGGTCTTCCCGATACCGCATGCCGGAAGAGCTCATATTGCGCTCACGTGAAGCGCGAGTGCTGGAAGGGGAGTATAAGTATGGAACCACGCTTTCCTTTCTCGTCATTGCACTCGCAAGCCGCTTCACCAGCCCTGTAGCATGTCGTGAGAGCATTTGCATCCCGGAGAATGACTGATACGTTCATATGGGCGACCGGCGGATATTCGGACAGCTGTTGACGAGCCTGCCCTAGACGAGCTTGGCCTTGACAAGCCCACCGGCTCGCTGACTCTAGATTCTACCCCAAGTCTCCATCCATGATGTGTCCCCCTGGCTCACAAACGCGGCTCGACAATGCAAGCCCCAGCGGCCTGTTCCCTTGCGCTCTTACGCCCACCAAAGGGTCCTCGACGCTCTTCGGCCTCACCACCTCCTCACTTCCCGGACGGCTTCACAACACTACCCCCGCATCAGCATCCTCCGGGCCTCTACACAGGCATGACCGCCAGATGGGCACTCACCTATCCCACAAGCCCCCCAACACGCCTTTCGGTCCCGCGCGCATCTCGTCCATGGTCTCCTTGCGCTTGTCGTAGACGTCCGGGTTCGCTTCCCGCTTGTACGCTTGCAGCTTCGCGAACTGCGCTGCGGAGGACTATGGGGCTCGACGTGGAGCGTCAGCAAAGTTGCACGGAGGGAGTCGCGGTGGCAGTGGTGGAGCAGATGTGGGCGTACGTTGCGGCGCTTGGTCTCGGAGGATGTCTTGGCTGCGGGAGGGTCTGCGGCGGGGGTGGGAGCCATGATGGAGATTGTGTCGTGGACACGGGACTAGGATGGAGATTGGGACTGGAAGGGTGGCACGTCGAAGTCGAGCTGACTGCTACAAAGAACAATGGCAACGATAGGAAGACAGCTTGATCGACACGAGGGCCAGCACGTCATGGTCACACAGCACCCTTGGAGCAAGCACGGCGCACGGCAAGCACCGCCAGTGCAGCTTACTCGCGCCGAGACTGACCGATTCGCCCTTGGACCTCTCAGCTTACCACGAGGCGCCAACGAGTAGACCTGGCCTGTCGAACGACGCACACTAGTGTGAGATTACTGGAGGTCTAGCCCGCTGACCAACGCAACGCTTCTGCATGCTTGAAAGGTCCTTGGCGAGAGCGAGGCCGATTGAACGACGTCATTATTACGCTGCTGGATCGGGGGAGAGAAGGCACGCGAGAGCACGTGACTCTGGAAATGACTGCACATGGTCTGGGGCGCAATGCACGACTATGGGCTCCTGCAACTTAATACTCACCTGGCATGCGAGCCATCGCGCATGGTTCCGCACAGCCGTACTGTGCTGCATGGCAACTGATGGTCCAGCGCCGGCCACCACCGAATGCACTACAACATGTGGTCTTTGTGGACTCTTGAGCCACCACTCGGATGGCGACGATTGCGCTCTGATCGCCTTGGATCGCTACTCTCGCTTAGAGTATTGCAAGGGATAACGCGACGCGACCGCTTCGCCCCCATCCATAGCTGGGGCAGGTTGACTGCCCCGATGTCCTTGCTACGAAGCAGCTGGGCATCCTGCACTGCCTCGACAGGACTAGGAGTAAAACATGGAGACCGCTGAGAAGATCGCAGGCTATGTTCTGGTGCTGCGGTAGACGCCACGGTAGCGGCCTGCCCATGTATCACTCGAGACTGATAGACAATGGGCCGACGTACCAATGCCGCTATCCAGCTCCCTGCCAAGGCAACGGCTTCTATGCACCGCGCCGAGAAGACCGCACCGCGGGTCCAAGATGGAGCTATGAAGGTCGCCAGTGGCTTGGGAAGCAGTAGTGTTATGGGAAGTCCTCTCAATGCAGTCACGGCGAATACATCCGTCAGTCACTACACTTACATCACGGAGAAGCAGTGAACATAGAGGATCAACGTGCACGTAAAAGCTGGCATGGTACAGCATGGTCAGTCCCTCTTGACATCAGCGACCACCACATCATCCTCATCCTTACGTTTCCAATACATCCGGAGACTTCGCGACCTCGAACATCCGTCTAATCCGACCCTCTCTCGAGAACGACTCAAAGTGGACGACCCAGATCTTCGACCAAACCTCGCTACAATGTCATCTGGCACGCTGGGACAGTGCGACATTCTCGGACCACTCAACGACATGCGAGCCCAAACGACGGCAGATCCAACGGCCGCGAATACCGTAGACAACCGAACTACATGTCAGAATGGGCCTGCGAGCCTGATGAGTCTGCCGCAGGAGCTGCGCGATAGTATCATGAAGCTGGCATATCCTCGCTTCGACGGTACGCACATCAAGGTCGAAAGCCCAACGACACGGGAGAGTCGGCGAAAAGCACAGCGCAGGGCTGGACTGGCGCCATGTGTTGATCCGTTCCAGCACAAGGTCAACGACTTCCTGGTCTCCAAGCGATTCTTTGTTGATGCGGCACGAGCGTACGTTAAGAACAACACTGGCATCAACGAGGCTCCGAAGTTCTTCTTCGTCGAGACCTCCACAGCAAAAACCAAGGGCATCGTGATTGCCTACGCGACTGCCATCACCATTCATGGCGAGGAGCTTACTTATCACCAGTGGACGTTCGCTCGGTCTACAAGGCTTACAGCTCTCAAGATACTTGTCGATCCGGGCAATTTCGAGGATGCGGGTACGGATCTCGTCTTCCAGCACGAAGTCGGCGCCGATGAAGTCCGTGGGCTGGAGATACACCAGAGCGTCTACCGGCTCCGCCACTTGTCGCGACTAGACATCTGCTGCGGAGTGGAGCCGAGCAAGATCAACGCGAAATCGATGAGCGAACGCGGCATTTGGGAGAAGAATGTCGGGACCCTGAGGGATACGCTCAACCAGGCGCTGGAGGGCAGAACGTGGTCGGGCGAACCATGGTACAACACGCACGACTCCTCCGGACGTGAACGTCTGTATCCTGGATCGGAAGTGCTCTGGCACGAAGGTGATAAGAAAGTCATGAGCCCGGATCCGCAGTCCCTAAGGAGGGCGACGATGCCTCCGCCCACTCACGCGTCTGGTAGATTGCTTCATGACTTCGACATGCCCGAGACCGAGGATGAGCTCCGACGTCTGGTCGTCTATGATGCAAAAGGAATGATAGAGTGGATCAGACATGTCAAGCAGTGGCGTGCTGAGATGGCGGCCGTCTCATTCAACGTGCATCCGCAGGAGCGACAATTTGCGATCATGCCTGGGGACAAGCTTGATCCCGTGAGCGATGATTCTTTGTGTGCTGCTGACGATCTTGCTGGGACCGCTGGATAAGACCTCGTGGTATGGCTGCGCCGCGGTCGCGGGTCTTGCAACGGCAGCATGGTAGAGGTGGCGTACGCAAAGGCCCAACTTCACAAGAGACAACATCGACATGCACGGTGACTGTTGCACGGCGTCGGCAGGGACCACTGTAATGAACGGGGCAGAGCCGTCTCGCCAGCATGCTGGAGAGTGCTGAGTGTACACACCCAGATCGATACGCCAAGCTCTGTCAACGCGAGGTCCATTTCATCAAGTACCACACATCTGGCTTTGGATGCAGGTCCGGGTCAATGACGCCGTAAGGCGTTGCACACGTACCTGAGCGTTGGACACAGCATTGTTCACGTCAGTCATGACAGACTTTCTTGTAGTCAATGCTGCACCTTGGAGGCTGATAGTGAACAGAAAGACTCGGAAGAGCGCCCATATAAGCTGCCAGCGTACGGTACGACTACGTCTTCCATACTGTCACAACGAACGGTCTCCTCGCTTTTGACACCCCACTCTCTGAAGCCCAGTCCTCAATAGCCCACCGCTATTCGGAGGTAGCGAGAACACCCAGACAGTAATCACAGCTTCGACTTCACGCTCATCATACTGGCTATCATGCCGCATCAATGCGACTCGCCAGAGACGACCGACGAGGAACCGCAGTCTCCAGCAACAGACTTAGCTCTTGTGGACGATACTGCTGATGAGGAGAAAGATACACCCTCGAAGGCCACCCCAGACCTCATGGGCTTGCCACAAGAACTCCATGATGTCATTCTTGAGCTTGCCTACCCCGAGCCAGATGGAGTCAAGTATGAACGCCGGTATGCGTGGGAGGACAAACGAAGGACGCAGCTCAGGATCCACGGCCTTGCCTATGTCCATCCGCGCTTCGACCATCAGATCAACAAGCTCCTAGTATGCAAGGCATTCTTCATTGACGCTGCACGAGCGTTCGTTAAGAACCACACCGGGATACCGCATCTGCATGGAGCGTACTTCTCACACTTCGATTTGATCGGCTTTGAGGGCATCTTCAATGCCTACACAACTGCGATCGAGGTGCGCAGCGAGGATCTATATATCGTGAGCCTGCTCGGTAGATCGCACGCCTTTGCAAGGCTGAGGATTCTGGTCGATCCCGACACCTTCATGGACCATGGCACGGGATACATCTTCCGACGCGAGATTGCCGCAGAGGAAGTCCGCGCATTAACCATATATGAGATTATCCAGGGCTTTCGATCGCTGCAACAACTGGATATCGTCGAGACGGAGTGGACCAAGGCGGTCGAAGTGTCCCAGTCTGAGCTCGCCGTATGGCAGAAGAATCTCGGGACTCTGAAGCGGACCATCGGTCCCGTAGTGCAGGAAAGGACGAAATCGGGAATGATATGCCAGGAGCTCTCGGATGTGGACATTCGTGCGCGCCTATATGCCGGATCCACGGTCTATCTCGTCGAGCCACCGTCGGGAGGGAAGGGAAATCGCTCCCAGTCAGACTTCTCATCCCGTGGCGCCGCTGCGCAGGATCAGCCGAAGATGAGCAAGCCGCTCCAGGACTCTGATATCCCCGACACGGCTTCAGAGCTGCACAATCTACGACTGAACGATGAAGAAGGAGTGCTTGAGTGGGTCCGACAGGTGAAGGAGTCGCGGTGCGGCACGACATCCTCTCGGCCAGGCACAGGCCAGGTCCCCGTCAAAGAGTACGGCGGGCCTTGGCACTCTGAAGAGTATTTGCACGACGGAGACTCGGCTTGCTGACCGGGCCCGTGGGTAGCGTCGGACAGCACAGCGGCATGCTTTCACTGCAACAGCTGCAAGGCCGTTGCCCCGGGTGGCGATGGAGGGTAGGCCACTGACGCAGATCAACGAGTACAACCATCCCTGCCACGCCGACTACCAGGGCAGGATCGATTGCCGGTAGGTAATCGTAGCAAGTAGACTGAATCTCATCCAATGCGAAGACCTGCTCGCCGATGGTACGATGGCTCTCGTCGTCGGGAAACCCCATCGTCCTACTGCTAATCAGTGACGGCGCTCGGCAGGATCAAAGCGGGCTCAATGCAGTAGCTGTGCACGCATGCCCAGGACTCTGACACACTGGCACGTTGGATGCGCAGCGAAGGACCAGTCAATGTCTAGTCCCCCGCATCCACGGGCAGGCGAGCAGCCCACCCGTCGAGGTACGGGGTCAGCATGCCTAGATCATCCAGTTGCTCTACAAGCCGAGCTCACCTCCCAAGTACATAGATTCTCGGGTTGGTTCAGTCGTCCATGGGTCTCACTGGCTTCACGGGATCGGCCATGGCGTGCGATCGACTTGCGTTGTGCACAACATATCTCCCTTCTAGATGGCATCCAAAGACCCTTCACCCACGCCCGGGCAGGCTGCCCCTTCTCTCCGGCACGCCACCCAACCGCCCGACCAGCTCATTTGACAATCTTGCACACCAAGTCCTGCCCGTCGACCGAGTCGCCCTCCTTGACGCCCAGACTGCCGATCTTACCCGAGTGCGGCGCGCTGATGACCATTTCCTGCGAACGTTATTAGCATTGCACACCGGCAGGCCATGCATTGCAGTCACGCTCACCATCTTCATCGCGCTCAGCACCGCGATGGGATCGCCCTTGCTGACCTCCGTGCCGTCCTTGACGCGCACCTCCACCACCACGCCGCTCATCGGCGCGCCCACCTGGCTGCTATCCCCGACATCCGCCTTCGGCCGGCTCTTGTTCTCCACCGCCGCCTTGCTATCATCCACCGTCACCTGCCGCACCTCGCCATTCATCTCGTAGAACACCTCGCGCTGCCCCGTCGTATCGCTCAGCGGCCCAATGGCCAGCATCTTCAAAATCAACACCTTCCCCCGCTCGAGCTCGACGTTGAACTCCTCCCCGATCTGCGGGCGGTTGAGGAAGAACTTGGTCGGCAGCACGGACAGGTCGCCGTACTTCAGCGCGAACTTCTTGTAGTCCTCGAAGACCTTGGGGTACATGGCGTAGCTCGACACGTCCGTCTCCGTGCACCCGCCGTACTGCTCCTTGAGCTTCGCGCGGATGGCGTCGAAGTCCATTGGCTCCATGTACAGCCCGGGCCGCTTGTCCATCTTGCGCCGGCCGCGCAGGGCCTTGGTGCGCAGGGGCTCCGGGAAGCCGCCGTAGGGCTGGCCCATGAGGCCCTCGAAGAACTCGAGGACGGAGGAGGGGAAGTCGAGCTCGTCGGCCTTGTCGATGGTGTCCTGGTAGGTCAGGTTGTTGGACACCATGAACTGCGCCAGGTCGCCGACGACTTTGGAGGTGGGCGTGACCTTGACGATGTCGCCGAGGAGGTCGTTGGCTTGCTCGTAGGCCTTCTTGGTCTGCGCCCATTGCGAGCCCAGGCCTTGCTGGGCCGCCTGGAAGAGCAGGTTCGTGAGCTGACCGCCGGGGATCTCGTGCTCGTAGACTTCCGGGTCGGGACCCGTGAGGCCGGCCTCAAACGGCGAGTAGAGGAGCCGGATCTGCGCCCAGTAGTGATCGATCTGGCGCAGGTTGTGCGCGTCCAGACCTGGATCGAGGTCGCCGCCCTCGAGCGATGCAAGGATGGCACCAATGCTCGGCTGAGATGTCATGCCCGACATGCTGTCGGTGGCCGCATCAACCGCATCGGCGCCAGCCTGCGCACAAGCAACCATGGATGCCACTCCGGTGCCCGCCGAGTCGTGCGTGTGCACGTGGATGGGCAGGTCCGGGTACTTCTCGCGCACCTTGCCGACCAGTAGTGTGGCCGCCCGCGGCTTCAGCACACCGGCCATGTCCTTGATGCCGAGGATGTGCGCGCCCATGCCGACGATCTTGTCGACGACGCCGAGGTAGTATTCGAGGTTGTACTTCTTCTTCGGGTTCATCACTAGAAGCGAGGATGTCAGCAGGGGCTCGCAACATGGTGACAACCGCGCGGCAGGAGAGAGTGGCTTCTCGGCGGAAGAGCTGGACGCCATCGAAGCAGCGGCGTCCGCATGGCCCCAAAGCCCAGCCACGCAGCGTGCTCGCGGAACGGAACGAGGGTGCACTCACTGTCCCCCGAATAACACACCGTCCCCTCGCACACCCCCCCCGCCTTCAACACGGCTTTAATCCCCACCTCCAACTGCTCCACATCATTCAACGCATCGAACACCCGAAAGATATCCATCCCATTCCGCTTCGCCTGATCACAGAAGTGATAAATCGCATTATCCGGCAGACTGCTATACGCCACCCCATTCGCCCCGCGCAGCAGCATCTGGAACGGGATATTCGGCACCAGCCTCCGCATCTTGCGCAGCCGGTCCCAGGGGTCCTCGTACAGGAAGCGCATGGCGACGTCGAAGGTCGCGCCGCCCCAGTTCTCGAGCGCGAAGGCGTTGCTCAGCGCGTGGCTGGTCGCGGCCGCGATGTTGCAGAGGTCGACGGTGCGCATGCGCGTCGCGAGGAGGGACTGGTGCGCGTCGCGCCAGGTCGTGTCCATGATCAGGCAGCCCTTGTGCGCGCGGATGGCTTTGGCGAAGGCGGCGGGGCCTTGGTCGACGATGATGGAGCGCCAGCCGCTGGTGCAAGGCTTCGAGATGTCGAGTTCGCTCCCCGAGGAGGGGTCGAGGAGGGTGGGCATGACGATGTCGCCCTGGAACTTGGACTCGCCGATCTGCCCCTTGATCTGGCTGCCGTTGACGGCGAGGTCGCCGAGGTAGGCGAGGAGTTTCTGCGCGCGGTTCTGGCTACCGATCAGCGCGAAGAGGGCGGGCGTGTCGTCGATGAAGGTCGTCCAGCAGGTGCCGTCGATGAAGGTCGGGTGGGTGAGGAGGGAGGCGAGGAAGGGGATGTTGGTCTTGACGCCGCGGATGCGGAACTCGACCAGCGCGCGCAGCATCTTGCGCCGCGCGATCTCGTAGGTCGAGCCGTGGCAGGTGCACTTCACCAGCATGGAGTCGTAGTGCGGGGCTGCCAGTGTGTCAGTGACATGCTTGTCTGATTGACCACAGTGGACACGTTCGACGCCATGAGCCACGGCACAATTTCTCGACAAGCCGACTTACTGATGATAGCGCCAGCGAACCCATTGCCACCGTCCAAACGAACACCATTTCCGCCCGCCGACCGGTAGACCTCGATCTTGCCCGTATCCGGCTTGAACGCCTGCGACGGGTCCTCCGTTGTGATCCGGCATTGGATCGCGAACCCGCGCGTCGAGATCCGGTCCTGCGTCAGCCCCAGCTGCTCCAACGATGCACCAGCCGCAATCTGGATCTGCGCAGCGACAATATCAATCCCGGTAATCTCCTCGGTAATCGTATGCTCGACCTGTATCCGCGGGTTGATCTCGATGAAATAGTACCGGCCCTCCTGATCCACCAGGAACTCCGCCGTGCCCGCGTTGCGGTAGTTGACGGACTTGGCCAGCTTGACGGCGTCGTTGAGGATGGCGTCGCGGGTCGCGGGCGGCAGGTCTTTGGCGGGCGCCAGCTCGACGACCTTCTGGTGGCGGCGCTGCACGGAGCAGTCGCGCTCGTAGAGGTGCACAACGTTGCCGTGGTTGTCGCCCAGCAGCTGCACCTCGATGTGCTTGGGCCGGTAGAGGAAGCGCTCCACGAAGACCGTGCCGTTGCCGAAGGCCGACTTGGCTTCGGAGGTCGCGCGCTCGAAGGAGTCCTTCAGCTCTTCCTGCTTCCAGACGACGCGCATGCCGCGCCCGCCGCCGCCAAAGGCCGCTTTGATGATGATGGGGAAGCCGTGCTCGTCGGTGAAGCTCTTGACCTCCTCAAACTTGGCGACGGGGCCCGGTGTGCCGGGGACGCAAGGGACGTCGCACTTCATGGCCAGCTCGCGGGCGGAGACCTTGTCGCCAAGGGCGTTGATGGTTTCGGGGGTGGGGCCCACCCAGATGAGGCCGGCCTCCTCGACCTTCTTGGCAAACTCGTAGTT
>JAWDJV010009960.1:0-12580 GCA_033119285.1 Teratosphaeriaceae sp. CCFEE 6253
ACATCATCCGGATTTGCAGTCTCAAGCTCGTCGTCCGGATCTGGCCTTTCCAGCTGCGGTACATCTTGTTCCAGCAGATCCTGTGCGTTTGGCAACTCGCCATCATGTCCGGAGAAATCCCCATGCCGGACATCGCTCACTTCTTCTTCTTCTTCTTCATCCTCCTGCTCTTGGTTCGCGGCCTCGTGTCGTTCATGCTCGTCCGCGGCCCTCTGATCCCCGGTCCTCGAGGCCTCGTCCGCCTCCATATCCTCGTTGATGCCGCCATCGTGGCCTCCCAGGGCGGAGCTCATCGGTCCACGCCACTCGCACACATCGCCCCAGTCTGACTCTCGGAGCTTGACAGCCCGGCTGCAGCTACTGCCTCACGCTAACGGAGGACGCATCACCACGGAGCTCGAGATATCTTTCAGTCGAATGGATGTGGAGCCACGGGGGATCACTCAAGCCAGCAGATGTGTGACGTGTGCTGCTTCCCACGATATCAAAGCGACCAGATCGTTCAACACTATCAGGCTCCGTGGCGAACACCGAGCGACGACGACATGTGCCAGACTGTGGAAGGTCGAGTGACTCCGAATAGTGCTGCCTCAGGCACGTTGATCATCCACATCAGTCCCACCTGCAGTCTCCAACAACTCAGACATCTCCCGACAACGAAGCCTGGTTCACTGCAAACCATGTCGGCGATAGGCCCAGATCTGCCACCACACCTGCTGGCCAAACGCAAAAGGCAGCAGGCGGAACAGAGTGAAGACCAGCCCACCACAGCTTCCGGCGCAAAGCGCTCGACAAGCCCTGATGGCTGTGGAAAGAAGAGGAGGATCATTGGGCCCGTAATGCCACCAGCGCCATTGGGAGAGCGACCCCTGGAGCCTGCAGTGCCGGTGGTGCCGGTGGAAAGTGACGAGGACGACGACATTGGGCCTGCACTCCCATCCGCACGTGCAGCCTTGTCCAACGGAAGAGACGACGATGATCATGCGGCCTCGAAAGCAGCGACATCGCCTCCTGCGCCTGAGAAGATACGTAGGGATGACTGGATGACCATGCCGCCCAAGCAAGACGACCTCGCAGCACGTATGGATCCTACCAAGCGACGAGCACGAGGCTTCAACACCGGCAAAGGCGCGAAATTACCGAGCAATGCGGGCAACGAAAGCTCGGCATGGAATGAGACACCCGAGCAAAGACAGAAACGGCTACGGGATGAGATGATGGGCGCAGCTCCTGGATCGCCGACGACAGTCAAGAGTGCTAAGCAAGACGTAGACATGAACGCCAAGAAAGCTATGGTATGTTGCGGTTCACACCGCAGTACGAGATCGTGAGTACTGACGATTGCGTAGGATCAAGCTCGTGGCCCGTCTCTTATGGAGAAGCACAAACAGACTTCTGGCCCGGAAGCCGAAGACGATCCGAGCAAACGCGCCTTCGACCGAGAAAAGGACATGAGCACAGGAATGCGCATTGGTCATGCTCAGCGGAAGGACTTGTTAAATCAAGCCGCTGGGTTCTCTTCAAAGTTCTCCGGGGGATCCTATCTGTAGCAGTACGTTGATTCTTATATCGACCAACCATGATTTGGATCGGCTTTCGTCCGTCTACCGTCCCCAATGCGGAGGTTGCACCACCACGCAGCGAGAGTCGCACTGCTGCAAGTACCGTACGCGATGAGCCGCGCAAGTCTACATCATCCAACGACGGCAGTCTTGCAAAGGAGTTGCAATGTCTGGGAAGGGCAAGCCCTCCTCACTAACGCCCTGCAGGCGCCCAATCTCATCTTGCATGCGATTCATCGTGTCATGCCTCACACCTGACGGACCAAAGTGCTGATCCGCCAAGGCCACGATCCGTGTACCGGGACATAATCCGATGCCAAAGTGCTGCTCGTTTTCCGGGCGGACGGGGACGGCGTCCCAAACCTTGCCGAAGGGTGATCCATGCGTAGGTTCCGCGAAGGTGGCCAAGCGCATGACGAACTACGCGATACAGATCGCCCCTTTGACCTTGGCGTACTGTGGGAGCATGCCCACGCACCAGTCAATGCTTGTGCGTCCTGAATCGTTGCCGTCTTGTCGCGCCCCTGAGGCTTCTCCAGGTCCGTCGGAGTCCAAGGTTGTGGACAATCGAGTGGCAAGTTGAAGGCGGAGCAAGGATGAGTCCGTAGCGGCCTGGACAATGTAGAGGCCCGTCCATGCTTTTGCAAGGGCCCTCGGATTGACTCTGGTGTCGCCGTAGACCGTATCAGGTGAGAAAGCCCAGCGGCAATCACTCACGAGTTCGCATCAATCTCCGCCCAAACAGCCTTCATCTTCTGCCTCTTCTCCTTGGCCTCCTCCCTATTCTTCACGGTACGATCGACTCGCTCGGCGCGAAGGCACTTGTTGACGTCGGTCTTGAGGCTGCTACACATGCCCATGGACTTCCAGAGCAGGCCACGCGCATGGCATTGCTCTAGTGCATTCATGACCTCCTCGCAACCTGTCTCAGGTCAGCATACCACGTATCAAACGCGGATTGAGCAGTACTTGCCTGTGTTGTCTTTGGTGTGTAAATGTGGATGCATGACAGCGATGATGAAAGATCCGGCCGATCGTGCATCGATGCAAATGTCGTGTCGAGTCGCCGATGAAGTGGACGGGAGCTCGCTTCGCGACTGACACCTGAGGCTTGAGCCGAGTGCCTGTGTCTACTGTACATGTATCCAGCGAGCACATCCAACGATCCTCGCTAACAACAACATCATGGCGCAGCAGGTGGCGGCTGCCCAGAGACAGCAAGGTAATCGCACTAGGGCTTGCACAAGGATGGTCTCTAATGCGCGGTGACAGACCTCCAAGTACAGTACTCCAACTACAAAGACACCCTGCAAGCGCTTGCTCAGAAGATTGGCGACGTCGAGCAGGAGGCTGAGGAGCACAAGTACGCGAGACCCTTCTTTGCCACTCTCAAACGCTCTTGTCAGCGTTTGGCTCGTCGGAAGATCGGTGTACCACCGCCACTGTGCACGTGAGGCTGCTCCCAATCTGGTCTTGTTGGTGCGCAAACCTTCGCTCACCGCTATGAGGAGAATCCTCACGCACGGGCCTTCGATGGTGGTCACAGACCCATTGACAGCCTGCACCTTCCCACAACCCATGTGCCGTACCTGCATTGATTCTGCGACTGCAATGACTCGGCGTCGTGGCCGCTGACTGCCGGACTAGGCTTGTTCTGGAGACATTGGAACCACTGTCCGGAGACCGCAAATGCTTCCGCATGATCAATGGTGTTGTAGTCGAGCGTACGGTTGGCGCCATCCTGCCAGCGTTGCAGACCAACGCAGATGGGCTGAAGAAGGTGCTTGAAGATCTGGTCAAGCAGTACCGGACTAAGCAGGACGACATGGAGAGGTGGAAGAAGAAGCACAACATTCAAGTTGTCCAGCAGTAGTTGGTGAAGCACGCAATGTTCGTGGGAGTCTGTCAAGAGCTCTGCTTCCCCCGGGTACCACTGAGCCATTCTGCAAAGTGGGCCGCCGCGATCACTAGTGGCTTCCACTCTACACACCGGAAGTTCTGCCCGATCTAGGCTACACTGGAATTGGTACCGAGAAGGCAGGCAGCCGCTGTCAGGGTGATATGAAAGCGGCTTTGTCACACAAGTACAAGCTTCTGTGCCTGTGTTCGATCTGTCGGCAGCGCGCTTTGCGGAACCGATTTGTACTACTTGACCGGATTGCTGGAACGAAGATACAGAATGCAGGTCTTCTGCCGTGCGATATTCATGGCGTCACGGAAAGGGGCTGCACAAGGGACACCTGGGCGCATACTTGCACACTCAAACTAGCGTATCGGGGCGCCCTATGCTATGGGACCCTCGACGTCATTACTGCTGTGCTTGGCCTCCCCATCTAGTCCTTTCCACGTTATGGTATCAGCAACGCAAGCAATGCAAAAGAGCCAGGCCGCATCTCCACAATGTCACATTCGACCACGACTGCCGCGTCTTGAGGCCTTGGAACGTCGTCGAGCATGTCATTGCAGGAGGGTGACTTACGCACCACGGCGTGAGACCACTTGTGCACAGCCGGGCAGCGACGGGTTGTGGTGAGAACCAAAGGCTAGATCGGCCCATCTCTGGCTCCACAATGCGCAGCGATTCTGTGGATAGGCAGGCAGGAGGGATGAACGGCGTGCTGGTTGTTGGCGGAATATATGACCCAACCGGTACGCGTAGTGGGAAGTGCTACTGGCGCGATTCTTGCGTGCCCATGATCACAGTAGTCAGGCTCCAATAATGAATGCTCCAGTTGCTGCCTGCGGTGTTGCCCAATGGCTGCGTGCACGACGTGTTCCGCTCGGCACATCGCGAGCCGCTCGGCTGCTCCCGCTGAATCACAGCCTCGTGCCTCCCTACATCTACATGTAAGCTGTGAGACGCGGGGTCGCGAGCAATCGCTGCCAATCCCACTTGCGCTTTTCCTTAAACCTCGTCCGACGGCCAACCATCAATTCCCGCGCACACCCATTCCACCGCATCGCTTCTTGCAGCCATTCACCCCGCCTGGAGACGCAACGAGCCGTCGCCTCGCAACACAGCTCGACAGTGCAGGATTGGCGCGCAGCGGGCCGTCACAAGTCGCGTCGTCATTGGGCTTGAGTGCAGCGACACGTCCGCCGCCTTGCCTCGGAAAGGACTCCAGGTACCACACCGCCGTGCCCAAGTCAGAGTGAGTGACGCGACCCCGTTACACCGCCCCTGCACGCGCTACACTGCTTCTTTGCTAGAAGCTGGCTGCAGAGTGGCAGCTCGCGTCTACTTGCCTGCGCCGGCCGGCTTCGACAGCCTAGTCGCACAGCGTCTCTAACGGCCTGCAGCAGCGCCCGTCATCGGGGTTGAGACGGTCAGGCCAAGCGCAGTGACGTGGTCGGCCAGCGAATCGTTGACAGCGCAGCCTCTGACGGAGCGGTCGCTCGCAGACCCGGAGGCTGCAGCCCGCCGAATACAATATGTCGCAGGACAGCCCCCGAGAGACGGAGGAGCACGAAGCGGCACCTCAGTCAGGTGACGAACATGAGCCGCTACAGCAGGACGACGGCGTGATGAACCGAGACGACCAAGGTGACCATGGACTCTACGACTTCGAAGTCAAAGAACAAGATAGATGGTTACCCATTGCCAATGGTGAGTGAGCACCCTCACACCTTGCGTCGCCCTTCTTGGTCATCGCGTCACCCGGGCACTCCCTGTCCTCCCGCTGCTTGTGCGATGCTGTCACCCAAACCCTTGGTTCACGTCGGTCCTTTCTGGAAGAAGCACCAAAACGGCTGTTGTGTTCTGGTGTCGCTGCTTTTGCTACATATAACGGCGCGTCGCGCATCCCATCTGCAGGTCCGTCGAATCAGAGGCTCATCCGCCAGCCTACGCCCTGCAGCACCCGACACGCGCGCCCAAGTGGACGAATCGCGATGCCTTCAACATCCCCGCGCTCGTCTGCTTCACAGACGCCCCAGCGCTGCAAGCGAAGTCCGAAGACGGGCTCAGACAATGATGCTAACATACACAACTTTGCACCAGTCGCGCGCATTATGAAGATGGCACTCCCCGACAACGCGAAGATCGCAAAGGAAGCCAAGGAGTGCATGCAGGAGTGCGTCTCTGAGTTCATCTCCTTCATCACTAGTGAGGGTACGTACCATGACGCTGTGCACCGCCGCAGACGCTGTGTCGCCTTCGCGGCTAACCTGAACTTAGCGTCGGAGAAATGTCAACAAGAGAAGCGCAAGACTGTGAACGGCGAAGACATCTTGTTTGCGATGACGTCGCTCGGGTTCGAGAACTACGGCGAAGCGCTCAAAATCTACTTGGCCCGGTATCGTGAGGTAAGCTCAAGCCTATCTGCAGCTCCTTATGGCTTTGTTGGCCTATTGGTGATCGTCACAAATCACACGTACTGATTCGCGAAGAATCTCGTCGCGCGTGACGAACACCAGAAACCCGCCGGTGCGAGCAGTGGAGGCATTCCCACCACGTCTCCATCTTACGATACCGCCAGCTCCAGTCATGCTGTTCTCAACAACCCAATGGATCCCAGCGGCGATAGTGGCGCTGATTTCTACGCGACCGGTCATCCGGTGCCTGGCGAATACTGAGTTTGCCATGTGCTTGCCGCACGGCGTCCCTTTCCTCTACGCTCACTTCGGCGTCCTCCTGGACATATTCAATCATCGATGATATCTGACAAGTCAAAGACCGCTCATGAGGAAAGGGGCAAATCTGGAACTCCGTGGGTGTCCACAAGGCCAGGCCGTCGCAATCGACGAACCCCGATAATCGTCGTAGCACCGAGAGGGTGCCACATCTCAGCTTCCGACCGAGCGCCGCTGGATGTACCATGCTTCGGCCGACGTATAATGAAGATCTCTCTGCTGATGAAAGGCTCACGATTATCAAAGGATGGCGGCAAGCTGACTCGAGACATGGCGGACCGTTGATCAAAGTCGGACTGATACGTAGGATGCCTGGCAGAATACCGCCAAACCTCTTGCCGCCGTGAATGGGGTGGCCGACAGCCTGCAGGAGCTGAGGATACTGTGTGTGTGGCGCGTTGGCCACTTGCACAGCATTCGACTATGGCATATCGGGGTGGGCGTGAGTCCGCTGCGACTGCTGGGCTCGCCTGGAACAGCGCTTCTGGTCGAGCTTTTACTGATCACAATTACGCATGCTTTCTGGTGCACAAGGGGTTTGTGGTGGATGGACTGAGCTGGGTTGCGCTTTGTTGCGCGGTGGCGCGGCGCACCCTGCTCTCATGGCAGGGCTGATGACATGTACATTCAAGGGCACCCGATCGACGAGCACTACAACATGCTGCACGCGCAGACTAATCGCTGTAGGATAGCAAGTTGTTTCTGGGTTGGGATGGGATGATCGGCGCTTCAGCTGTTGCATCTTTCTTCTGCCTGCATCGCTGACAATCCCGTGCGGCGCACAATGCTTCTCGTGCATCGGTTCGAACACCATCATGTGTCCGAGTGCGGCCCAGCAATGTACATGTTGGTCTAACAGGTCCAGAGGCTACACCTGTCAAACAGCGTTTGTCCAAGCATCAAGAGCTAGGCCCAACGCGGTTCCGACTGCGAGATGGCATCTTCAACACCAAACTAGGCTACGAATGTTTCACTGGTACGGCCGGAATTCATCTTTCGGACAATTATCGAGCGATTCTCCTCCCACCTTCGTTTGAAGTAGCCAATACGTACACGTGGACTGGCCAATGAAGCGACCTATCGACGGACGCACGGTCCCCAAACGCACGTTGCATGACATACAACCTTACCCGTGGCGGAGGTGAGGCCAGCGAGGTACGATGACGCTTACAGTCCGCGGGCGTGATAGACAAGACAGTGGTCGCAAAGCCCTCAAGACCTTCGTCTACAAGTACGGGTCGGATCCTGCGTCCTGTATCCCCCAGCCGTGGTACGCCGTCCGGAAGTCCCGATGGAGTCCAAGGTCGAGACCGTGGGGGCAATGGGCCTTCCTGACAGCGCCACTCGAAAGGATACCGCTCAAGGCCTACGCGATGCAAACGGCGGTACCGTCGCCTTCAGCCCAGGCTGGCGATTCTACCTGGCCTTTGCCTCCCTCTGCGTGATGACGCTCATGGCCGCCCTGGACGCGACTTCACTCTCCGTAGCGATCCCACGCATCACGACCACGCTACATGGAACAGCGATCGAAGGCTTTTGGTCTGGCACATCTTTCTTGCTGACCAGTACCGTCTTCCAGCCAGTCTTCGGCAGTCTGTCGGACGTCTTTGGAAGGAAGCCGATGGTCTTTTTCTCGCTCATCCTCTTCGGACTAGGCGCCATCTTGGCGGCAACCACGCATGGGTCCATGGCGCTCATGCTCATCGGCAGATCGATCCAAGGCACAGGTGGCGGCGGAGTGCTCGTCCTCACCGAGATCATAGTGACCGACTTGGTTCCCTTGCGCTTCCGCGGCAATTACTTCTCGATGATCGCCTCGATGTGGGCGGTCGGCAGCATTTCCGGCACAGTCATCGGAGGAGCATTTGCCGTCGGTCCTCAGCTATGGCGCTGGATTTTCTGGATCAACTTGCCGTTCCTCGCCGTCGCTGCGCCGCTCGTGGCCTTCTTCCTCAACCTGCACTTCAAGCAGACGTCCATCATGCAGCAGCTCCGGCGCATCGACTGGATCGGTGGCGTCTTGTTCATCGGCTCCACGACCGGCTTCCTGATACCCATCACCTGGAGCGGCACGATGTACGCTTGGACCTCGTGGCGCACTCTTGTCCCGCTTGTTGTGAGCGCTCTGGGTCTGGTGGTCTTCGTCGTCTGGGAGGAGCGGTACGCAACGCAGCCCCTCATTCGGATCAGCGTCATGAAGAATCGAACAGCGGCTGTGACCTACCTAGGAGACTTCCTTCAGGGCCTCCTGCTGTGGTGCAACCTATACTACATGCCCATATATTTCGAAGCCGTCAAGGGCGCAACCCCAATACATGCTGCCGTCGACCTCTTTGCGGGCACCTGTACAGTTGCACCGGCTGCAGTTGTCGTCGGGGCGTTGATCGGCAAGCTTGGTGTCTATCGCTGGGCTATATGGGCGGGCTGGGTGCTTGTTCTCGTTGGGATGGCTGCCAGGGTAGGCCCAACCTCCGCGCGCTCACTGTTCGTTTGCAGACTAAGCGTGGTTGCAGGTCGTGTTCCACGTTCGCGCTCCTACGGCCGTCTGGGTCGTCGTCAATCTCCTCAGCGGATTGGGCTTTGGTTTCCTGTACCCAAGTCTGTCCTTCGCCGTCCAGGCCTCCGTGCCAAACAAAGACCAAGCCTGGGGCGTCAGCCTCCTAGGCTTCTTCCGCTCCGCAGGCCAATGCATCGGCGTCGCAGTCGGAGGGGCCATCTTTCAAAACCAGATGAAGAAGGAGATCCTTGGTCATCCGTCGATTTCAGCGTTCGCGGACGAATGGTCAGCCGAGGCCAGCTCGCTGGTTGAGGTGCTCAAGCACATGGCGGCGGGACAGGCAAAAGAAGACCTGCTGGAGAGCTACGCGGATGCAATGTGAGTCTCGCGTGCAATCTACAGCCTATTCAACTTACCTAACGTGCTCATAGTATTACCGTATGGATTGTGATGACTGCCCTGTCTGCCGTGGCGCTCGTCTCGAGTCTGTGGACACAGCATTACGATCTCGATCGTCCGTTGGAGACCGACCAAGGCTTCCGCGAGGGCACAAAAGTGGCGGATCTTGAGGGCAAGGCCGCGCAGTGATGGGATATGGACATGATCCTTTGCGCTCTGCTTTTGCATAGTCTTGGTAGGTGACAGTACAGTGGGCAACGCTACAATCTGGTTCAGGGTCAGCGTTCTCATGCACACATACAAACGACCGCTCCCGGTGTCTACCAATCACATGCCTTCGGGCTCCTCAGACTCACTCGGCATGGCATACCCTCCCTCGGTTTAGCTGTGCCGAGCTGAATCTGGTATGCCTCGTCCCCGAACTGCTCCTGTATCCCGGTCGAATCGCTCGGGTACCCAGACTTATCGCCTTTCAGCTTGTCCAGCTCGTCAAAAGCCGCATGGAAATCGAACTGCCGAAGCGTCATCGCGAGAATGACTTTCGTCTCAATCTGCACGATTGTCAGCAACGAGGCAACTCAATCCGGGAAACGACAGAGCGGAGAGGCGACGCACGATGGCAAGTTCCTGCCCAATGCAATTCCTCGTCCCCTTCGAGAACGCCACCCAGGCGTTATTGCTGGTGAAGTTCGCCGAGTCATCTGCGTCGCCCTTGCCACCGTGCAAGTGTCTCTCCGGGCGGAATACGTGTGGGTCGGACCAGTATTTGGCCGACCTGTGCAGGCCAACGTCTACAGGCCAGATCATGTAACCTTCCGTCGGCAACGCCTCGCCAGTTTCCGGGTCATGGATGAAGAAGCCTGGCTGGCCCACACGGATTGTCGAGGCGGGCGGCTGCATGCGGAGGACCTCGCGCGTAACGGCAAGTGTGTATTCGAGTTTGTTCAAGAGTCGGCTATCTTGGCGGAGCTGGTCGCCGACAGTGCTGGGATCCGGACCGAAGACGTTGTCGAGTTCTTGGCATATGCGGGTCAGCATGTCCGGGTTCTTGGAGAGGTAGTAGTAGACGTAGCAGATGGTTGAGGAGGTCGTGTCGTGACCGGCGAAGACGAAGGTCTTCATGTTGTTGATGGCGGCCTGCCGGAACTCCGGATCGATGCCCTTGACGGCGCTGAGATCTCCCGAGGTGCCCTTGACTTCCTTCAAGTACGCTTCGAGCGCCAGGTCGATGATTGCCTTGGACTTCCCGCGTCCTGCGCGAGTGGCGAACCGATCGTCGATCCGCTTGCCGATATAGCGGTCCATCTTCCATGTCAGGTACCTCTGTATGACATACCGGATTGGCCAATCGACGAACTCAATTGGCCTGAACTGCACACCAAGCGCCATCCATTGCACTTGCTTCATGAAAGCCTCGACCAGCTCGTTTTCGCTCCTCTGCGAGTCCAGATCGATATCGAGGACGACCTTACCGATGACGTCGACGGTGAGTTTCGTGGTAGCCCGCTCCATCCGGAAGACGCTTTTCTTCTCTGCGTACTTGGTCAGGATGGTGCAGAAGATATCGCACTCGTCGACAATGATGGGCACAAGCGACATGAGATGAGTCGCGCTGAAGCCCGGATTGAAGACGCTCCGCCACTTCTTCCACAGCGCGCCCTCGCTGCTGACCAGATTGCCTGGTCCACCGAAGTGCTGCAGGAAGTCGTCCACCGCGGGGTGTTTGGGCAGGCTGTTCTTGACCGTGATGTCGTGCATCATGTCGGTGTCGAGGATGACCATGATTGGGTCTCCCGCGGGCCAGACGTCGAGGTAGAAGTAGCGGCCGAGAGTGAAGTGCTCGCCGACCAGGCCGGGGAAGGTCTGCGGTGCGGCGCGTTTGGGCTGGGTCTTGATGACTTCGTTCATCGATCTGAGGGAGCCCCATATGTAGCTGTGGGGTGGGCCGGGCAGGCCGCGGACCTTCGCCCGCTGGATGTGCAGCTTGCGCAGGAAACGCGCGGTGAGGGAGAGGCAGAGGAGGGCGATGGCCAGAGCGAGGCGGAAGGAGGAGAGGTGAGGCTGCCACATATTGACGGGTCTCCGCGCCGTCGATGGACGTCTTGCTGCCGCGTCGCGCGGGAAGGCGTGGCGAAAGCAGACTCGGTGGCCTCGAGATGCAGTAAGAAGATGTTGAGGGTGATCTGAAGCAGCGACTCGGGAAACTGCAGCACGCTGTCCTCACCTCTGGAAATTGAGAGATGGCGGAGGTGAAGGAGGGCGTGCCAGCGCTGCCACTGCTGCACTATCGGAGCGTCTCGCTTCCGTGGCCCCCTCGTAATAATAAGCGCGTGGAGGATCCGCTCAGCATCTAAGCGAGTGCTGTTGGAGGGCAGCAGCATCCGGGTCACGCCACGACAAGGCGCGGCGCCACCTCATCCACCCCCGTCACGATTTTCGCCCTCGGGACTTCGCTGACAGCCTCGAGCTGACGGGGTGGAGCGGGACCTGGAGGCGCGGAGGGGGGTAGCCCACGACGACGATGACGTCAACTTCATGTTTGTTGACTGCGGCTCTGCTTTAGCCGGTGTCGTGCGGCGGAGCGGCGATGGTCAATGGAGTCGGCGGCGCACGTGATGGGGGCATCTTGCAAGTGAGACCTCACAACGGTTCATCGGCGACCAACTTCGACCATATACCACAGACAGAGCGAGCAGGACTTGGCATTGCTCCTTTTCCAGCCCTCACATCTGTCGGGTGCACCCATCCTTCGCCCGCAGCAGCCTCGTCTTGGCAGTGGTCAGCCACAGCCGGCGGGGATGGCGTCCGGCCACGATAGAGCTCTTCCGGGCCACGTGCAGCCGGAGCTGTCGACTGACGAACTGTTGCACGGCCACTGGGCAGAAGGCAGCCACAGGGCCGTCCGATCTTCCTCATCCACCGAACCCTTCCCACCACTGCACCACGCGCCACTGAGCAGCAGCCCCACTGGAACCGACGACAGCTGGTTCGCCGACATCTCGCCCCCCCTCAACGAAGCTGCCGACGACTCCGACTCCGATTACGAGCTCGTCGCAGGAGACATTGCCCAGGCAGACAACGGCACGGAAGCGTCCCACGGCGTCCACTCCGACCTGACCCACCGGAAGCACCCGCATCGGACGCGGAGAGAGAGCCCAGGATCGAGGGCTGCTGCCGGCGCCAGCATGGAGGGTGGCAGCAATGACTACGGCGAGGACTGGCAGCAGGCCGGGCCCAACGCCGATGCCCAGGACCTCGCCGGCCCCGGTCTGCATGGACGCCTCCAATGCCAAGTCTCCAAACCCCAGAAGGAGGGCGAGGGCACGCAGAACGCCTACGTCTCCTACCTCGTCACCACCGACACCGACTTCAAGTCCTACCAGTCCTCCTGCCCCTCCGTGCGCCGCCGCTTCACCGACTTCGTCTTCCTCGCCAAGACCCTGCTGCGCGAGTACCCGCAGTGCGCCGTCCCTCCCCTCCCGGACAAGCA
>JAWDJV010009961.1:0-12549 GCA_033119285.1 Teratosphaeriaceae sp. CCFEE 6253
AGCAACCAGAAGAACCTGGGCACCATCCGCAGCTCAAATCTCTGCACAGAGATCATGGAGTACTGCGCGCCAGATGAAGTGGCCGTATGCAACTTGGCATCTCTGGCATTGCCGACCTATGTCGATATCCAGAACGAGACGTACGACTTCCATAAGCTGCACGAGGTCGTCAAGGTTGTCACCCGCAATCTGAACAAGATCATCGAGATCAACCACTACCCAGTCATCGAAGCACGGAAGAGCAACTTCCGCCACCGACCTATCGGTCTCGGCGTCAATGGTCTTGCAGATGCCTTCCTCGCACTGCGCATGCCCTTCGACTCACCCGAAGCAAAGCAGCTCAATATCCAGATCTTTGAGACCATCTATCACGCTGCACTCGAGTCCTCGTGCGAGATCGCCGCCCAACTCGGCCCGTACGAGACCTACGAAGGGTCACCGGTCAGCCAGGGCGAGCTGCAGTATGACATGTGGGGCGTGACTCCGACTGATCTCTGGGACTGGGACGCGCTGAAGGCAAAGATTGCTCAGCACGGCGTGCGCAACTCTCTGCTTGTCGCGCCCATGCCGACGGCAAGTACAAGCCAGATCATGGGTTTCAACGAGTGCTTCGAACCCTACACCTCCAACATCTACTCCCGCCGTGTGTTGGCGGGTGAGTTCCAGGTCGTCAACCCCTGGCTCCTCAAGGACTTGGTTGAGCGGGGCCTGTGGTCCGACAACATGAAGAACCGCATCATCGCGGACGGAGGCAGCATTCAGCGCATCCCCAACATCCCTGACGAACTCAAGACGCTGTACAAGACTGTGTGGGAGATCAGCCAGCGGCACATTGTGCAGATGGCCGCCGACCGCGGCGCCTTCATC
Source organism: Teratosphaeriaceae sp. CCFEE 6253 (assembly GCA_033119285.1). NCBI lineage: Eukaryota > Fungi > Ascomycota > Dothideomycetes > Mycosphaerellales > Teratosphaeriaceae > Teratosphaeriaceae sp. CCFEE 6253. The sequence continues at coordinate 868 of JAWDJV010009961.1, forward strand.
GATCAGAGCCAGAGTCTGAACATCCACATGAAGGAGCCGACCATGGGCAAGATCACGAGCATGCACTTCGCGGGCTGGAAGCTCGGCCTCAAGACCGGGATGTACTACCTGCGCACCATGGCCGCGTCAGCACCGATCCAGTTCACGGTCGATCAGGAGAAGCTGAAAGTCGTCGACACGAACGTCTCGCGCATGGGCGCCAAGAAGAGGAACGTCTCCGGCGCGTACAATGCCGTCAGCTCGCCCACGGCGCAGAGCGCGGTCCCAAGGCCGATGTACGAGAGCAACGTGTCTGGGAACGGCGTTCCGATGGTGCCGAAGGGCGAGCTCACGCCCGCAACCACGCCGCCTCCGCCTGAAGAGCCTATGGTCAAGCGCGCGGCAGGCAAGAAGCTCGAGCGGGTCAGCTCTGCGGTCGTCAACCCGCCATTCACTGCCGACCAGGACGAAGGCGAGAGCCCGGAGGTACTAGCCGTGGACGGGCTTGCGACCGGGCCACCCGATGTGGAGGCGCTGCCGGAGCCTGCGGTCCGCGGCGCAAATGTGGACGAGGAGAAGGAGCATAAGATCCCGCAGCCAGAAGACCAGAGGGAGAAGAGCGAGGGTAGAGAGGGCGATATCTATGCTGAGGCCGCACTGGCGTGCAGTATCGAGAACCCGGAGTCTTGCGTCATGTGCAGTGGGTGAGAGGACACAGGGACTGTGGGAGGTGGTATTTGCTGGAACAAGATGGCGTTCGGGAAGGGTACCACATGGGTGCGCGGTTCGGGCGTGCTGAGCACATTCTCGCTGGGTAGTGAGCGCGCATTGGATGTACCGTAGTTGCTGCGTGTGCTGCATAGACGAATGACTTGAACCTGCTTCACAGACCACTTTTCTTCGGTTCGCCCGTTGTGTGCCGCGCCACACAGGACACACGTATGATCGTCACCTCTCGTTGCGTCGCGAGCAACGGCAGTAGAAGCTGCACATCAAGAGGGTGCCTGCCTCGCAGCAGAAGTGCGGATGCACGGGACCTAGCGGCGGTCGGACTGGCGGCGTCGACTCGACACTGACAGGTGCAGTCGTGTAGAGGCAGGGGGATATGAAATCGCGGGCATTGCGGAAATGAGCAGCGCGGATGTCAGGATAGCTCGGTGGGAAGGTTGAGAAACGAGATCGTCAAGAAGCGATGGTGATGCTGATGAGCCTCTCGGCTGCGAAAAGCAAACGCTGCCATGGCAGCAACGTGATTGCTGAGATTGGGGCATCGCTACGGTCGGCGGCGTCAGTGAGCTCAGGTTGAATTACTCATGTGCTCAATAGACTTCGGTGACCGCGAGATGGGTGGCGGGTGACCAAGCCAACCACAACTTTCTCCGACGGGGGACTGAGGACGGCGGGTACAGCGACATTGCTAACAAGACACCGCGGTACATAACGACACGGAGACATATGCTGCGTGAACGGACAAGAGGCTCCAAGGCCTCGACACATTGGTCGAGGAACTGATGCCCCCATCTTGCGCATCTGATGCAATGCCGCGCTCCGCTCCGTCGACGCTTACCCCTTGAGCCTTAGCGTGCGATCCTCCACTCTGCTGCTTGTCCGCGCCCTTGTCGCTTGGCTCCCCACACCTTCACCCGTGGTCCACATCCGCCGCTCGCCGCGAGGGTCGAGTTCGTGCTACCACACTTTCCCTCGATCCAGTCCTCCACCCTCCTCAACCCGTGGCCCACTTTGCTCACCGGGTTCGTCTTGGTGCCAGCACGGCCGCGGTTCCCCACTGTGCAGAGTTGGCGTGACAGCGGGGCGCTCTGCTCCGCGATTGCTCATGCCGGCACCGCGACGGCGAGATGGCTGCGGGCCCCGTTGGCCCAGGTGTTGCAAGCCGGACGCTTGTTGTTGACGTTGCGCGCCGGCGTTGGCGGGGACGGGGCTTTCGCAGCGACGGAGGCCCAGGACAGGACGGCAACGGCGACACCAGGGCTGAAGGTTGCCGCGGCGGCGATGAGAGGCTTGAGAGGCGCCGCCGCTGTGCCACTGGCTGTGGTCTGGTCACGATGGCCTTGGTCGCGCCGACGCGAGTCGGGGCGACCTTGTGAAGTTTGGCCATCGCGTGGACAGCCAGACAGGTGTTGCCGAACCGCATCTCCAGCTCGGTCGTCTCAATGGTGAATTGATCACGCGTGTTGATGTATGACTGCTTCGTCATCCGCCCGCTGGCGAGATGAAGAGCAGGTCGCGTGTCGTTGAGATTGTAGACCTGGCCGGGATGTCCGATTGGGAAGTCTAGATGAGATGTCAGACAATCATGATCTCGATGCTGTATGGACGAGTAGAACTTACACTCCATCCTTCTCGCGCACGGTGTCTTAAACCGGGCGTCCAGACCACAGCCCCCGAAGCTGGTGATCTGGTGGCAGTGAGCAACCCGTCCGCCATCGCTGAGCCCAGCGATGAGGGCGGGATGATTGCCGGCGCCCGGCTTCATCCAGGGCTGGCTGTTGTCGCGGACGGCCGAGGTGAGTGGCAGGCTTTGGAAGTCAGGGAGCCATACGATGAGTCCCACCTTGGCGTCGCTGAGCTTGAGCTTCCGTGTCGTCTTGTGGTGCGTAGACGGGAAGCCGGGCTTGGTGTTGGCAGCTGCAGCCACTGGATGATTGATGGGAGCCTGGCCGGTGAGAGACTGGACGCTCGAATTGACCGGACGAGGGACCGGTCCGTTACGCCAGTTGGAAGAGGTTTGCCCCTGCTGACAAGATGGCCGCTTGGTCCCAGCCATCTAGTCGTCGTCGTGTGTGTGTGTATAGAGTCACTGCAGTGTGAGTTACTGCAGTGAAAGAGGTGGATCAGACGCAAGATTTGCGGTCAGGTCTGATCAGAGAGTGAAGGGGACGGAGGAAAGAGGATCGAAGGGAAGTGGCAGTTTTATTGCTCGTCCCGTAGAGTTCAGACGAGCTGGACATCCCCTCTCTGCGTTGATAGCAGGATGCTAGAAATCAGGTACGTCGCGACCTGATTACCTCCTGCGATGTGGAGAGCAGCCTCTCTGTGATGTCTTTGGTAGCAGCGGCGAGCTACGTTCCCAGAGAGGCAGCGATATGACGAGCAGTCCACGACCGTCTGTGCCATGCCACATATGCATCCTTTGCGGGTGGAGATGGCCCATGGGCTTGCTGCGAGATGCCATGCTCTTCGCCTTGCAGCGACGCTGCGCTGCCCAGCCATCAACGTTCGTACACCGATCAGGGGCACGCTCAGACCGGCGAGATGCGACCACAACAGGCCCGCTGCGCAGTCCGATGGATCCAAGGGAGCAAGATGTTGCTGGCGAACCATAGGATCAGCGTCGATATCGCATCGTGAGCTCCTCCCTGTGAACCTTCTCGGCTGGCCGCGAGGCCCCGCTCCACAGCAATCGGCGACATCGCGGTTGCCGATGTAGGTTCGAGGCAGTCCTACGGCCGCCATGGTACGCACCGCGGACGGCTGGACTCGACTTCCCAGCCATGTCTTGAGACAGCCATCGTCGAATGCGTCGGTGTGCGCGACTGTGAATAAGCTTCTTGGCCGGCGGATGGGGCTGCGATCGCGGTTCGCGTAAGGCTAGGCCTCCTAGCTCGGACTGGTTAGCTTTAGCTCGCTTTTGGAACGGTGCTTACCTCGAGATACGTCGTGGGTGTGCTACGCAACGGTCGCGACGGTCTCGCACTGCGAGTGCAGGCGTAGGTCTAACGCGTAGAAGCGCAGGAAGAGGAAAGTAGCGTGTCCATGTACGTCGAGGGCTGCCGGAGGCTCAGATCGCTCCGAGAAGCAGGATGCGGACAATTTCGAACTGCGGAAGACTGCACGAGGTTGATGTTATGGCTGCTCATGGCGATAGCGGATGGCAATGACATTTTGGCTAGTAATCTGTGGAAGGCTCTCGCCGCAGGTATTCCGGCGTACTTGAATGGCCATTGCCATGGTTGTGGCCTCCCGGTACAGAAATCGCGATGTTGTGCCAAGATGCACAGTGGGGCGTGGCGACCAGCATCGCGGACTTGCTTCGTGCCATCATTCCTGCTTGGGATGCTGTAGGCGTATCGTGCAACGCTGCTGCACGAAGGATGTCAGCCCTCAGTGCCTTCCAGCGTCAACATATTCCGATGCATTCAGGAGCAAACCTTGGGCGACAGAGAGCAGACCAGTCGCCGTACAACGTTTCGTTGTACGACACGCATATTTTCGACGGCTTTCGAGGACCATGTCTCCTCAATAGCCCTATGCATAGTCCTGCAAGCGTGCAGTCGCAGAGGTGAAGTCGATATTCGATTGCGAGTATCGACGGGCCGTTGCGCTAGCTTGCGGCCCCTTTAAGAAGGCACGGAGAGCATGTGCGGGGGATTGCATTTCCGCCCCAGCAGTATTCCCGTCCCCTTCACGGTGGTCACATTGCGGACATGACCGCTGCTTCGAGTGCGGATGACAGCGGCAGCCTGAGTATATATGTACAGCTGGCATATGATTGTGATGATCGGGCACATGCTTGTGAATGTGCATAACCCATTTGCTAGATGAGGACATTGGGGCCCACAAAAGAAGTTACTGGGACACGCCGAGACTGTTTCAAGACCAAAAACTCCACGGAAGGGACGGGATCATGCCATGATGACTTGCTGGGATACTCATGCATCAAGCAGTGTAATACATTGCACAGGAAGACTCAGAAGCCTCAGGGTATCATTACAAGATGCGTCGCAGACCATTCCCACCAACACCTCATCGCTCAATACCCAGTCACCCGGTCTCGTGAGACTCGGGGCAATCCCTAGTACGCCCTGTGGCTTCCCTTACCATCTGTGCCGTGCATACGTCTAGTACCCGCAGCCTGGGCAGCAATCAGCATACGGCAAAACGCGTGTCAGCACGACAAGAGCATACCTTGACGCCCGACCGCCCAGTCAGACTCCCCCTTAGCTTCGTCAAGGCCCCGCTGACTTTATCGCCCATGCTCGGCTTCCGCTGGTGGTGCGTGGCAGGCGCTCTCGTGGCATGGTTGTGGCCGGTCGTCGCTGTGTTGGTGGAGGCCATGGGACCCCGGCCTCCGTGGCCGTGATGGCCGAGACCTTGGGGATGCGTGGTTGTCTTTTTGGTCGTGGTTTGAGCGCCGGCGATGGGGTTGGTGGAGGTCTTCGTGGTGGCTTTGGTGTTGTTGCGATTGCGCAGCCGGGCCATGAGGCCGGGCTTACCGGTCGAGGCTGTGGTTGTGCGTGTGCGGGCCATTGCTGCGTTGGATGTGTCGAGTATGGCAGGTCAAGGGCGCGTAATGTTGCTTGTTGCTAGGCTTTCGGCTTCGGGTTTGTAGATCGAGATGTGATGCAGAGGGTGAGGAATGGAGCATGAGCTGACCTACCTTCCCGACTGCCTTATACAGTGTCGCATGTGTTGGCTACGCCTGCCTTCGCGCAATACTTTGACGTAGGATTTGCGAGGTGAAACTTGGTATCCTGGCCTCAACCTCACAATTAGACGACTTGCACAGGGCTACGTCACATGCCACTTTGCGAACCAAGGCCTGAGCGCTGGCGGTAGGACGTGCGCCAGGTATTTGACCGATGCGGACAGCCAGGGGACATGCAGGCGCTCCTGAGGATGTCGCGATCGTGATTGCAGCACTTGAACTGGAAGGTCGACCTCGCTTGACAAGCGCTCGAGGAAGTAGTGGCTTATCTCGGACGGGGCTCGAGCTGCTTGGCGCCGGCGTGTCATAAGCGATCATCTTGTATGTTCAGCGCGTATGACCGCCAAATAGGCATTTGACTCGTGAGCGGCAGGTGAATCTGTGGAGAAGATGAGGGACGTGAAGATGGAGATGAGAGTTGCGGCGGGATGGCATCGGCCGCAGCCGCCAAGGACGTCATCGACCTGCACGCGTCGTGCGAGGCTGAGGTTGTTGCGACAAGATACACAACCGTCTATTCACATGCGTTGATCACAACGCGAGCAAGCTGGAGGACGCTGCGAGGGCACCGGACTCGAAAGGACCAGCAGCATGTCGTTCCTCATTCCCACGCTCCCCACCGTCGTCCCGGGCTGGTATCCGCCGACGCGCCAGAACTGGGAGCTGATCAGCTTCGCCTGGCAATTCTTCCCACTCGTATGCGCGAATTACTCTCGAGGGGGTACGCAGTGGACTGACGCGGCAGTAGTTCACCGCCGTCCAATACTTCAGCGACTTCTACCCTCAGGGCAAGACGTCCATCGAGTCCCGCTTCAACATCCCGGGCAAATGGGCCTGGTTCCTCATGGAGGTGCCGGGAATGATCACAGTCGCGTACTGCATGCTCACCATCCCGCAGACCATCGGCCTCGATGGTCCGCAGGAACTGCCATGGGGCAACTGGGCCATGTGGGGCGCGTACACGATCCACTACATCTACCGCGCCATCCTCTCGCCCCTCCTCCTGAACCCTACCATGTCGCCCATCCACCCCTTCGTCTTCGTCTCAGCCTTCGCCTGGCAAGTCACCAACGGCCTATCGATCGGCGGCTGGCTGGCAGGCTACGGACCCACCACCACCGACGACTGGGCCGGCAAGATCTACGCCATGGAGATCGGCCTCATCATCTGGGGCTGGAGCTTCCTGGGCAACATCTTCCACGACGACGACCTCCGCGAGATCCGGCGGAGCGCGCTGCGCCGGCAGCAGGAGAAGGCCAAGAAGGAAGGGAAGCCGGTCGAGGGCGTGAACAAGCTGTACATGATGCCTAAGAATGGCCTCTTCCACTACGTGCTCTACCCCCACTACCTCTGCGAGTGGCTGGAGTGGACCGGCTTCTGGATCGTGGGCGGATGGGCCTGTACGCCCGCGCGGAGCTTCTTGCTCAATGAGATCAGTACCATGCTGCCGAGAGCGCTGCAGGGCAAGAGGTGGTATGTGGAGAAGTTTGGGAAGGAGAAGGTGGGGAGCAGGAAGGCTGTGATCCCGGGTGTCCTGTGATGTGTGGCTTGTACTATCACGCCGCTGCGAAAAGGTGCAACTCGGGTCGTCCAAGGCATCGCAAGGCATTGGAGGTCACGACATTACGAATGCTTATGTTGTGCAGCATTGTATGAAGGTCTGGCATTGCTACGAGACCAGACCTACCTCTGACATCGCACTCGTTTCTCCCGGCCCAAGTCACACCAGCCTCGCCACACTGCCCACGGCCAGTGACTTGTACACGCCGTTTGGATCTCGGTATCGAACTCCGGATTGATGTCGACCTATCCCGGGCCTACTCCCGGAGTCCAGAGCATCACAAGCCCACGCACACTAGCCACTATGCCGCAAGCGAATGCTGCTGGCCCATCAACGGACTCGCGGGATGCCTTCGCCAAGAAACTGCGAAGGTCATGTAGATAGCCCCGGTCACTCAAACCTCAGATCGCAGGCCCGTAGACCAGCGCCGTTCGGAAGGCGTTTTGCGTTGTGTGTACGAACTGTGAGCACCTCACGGCTTGACCACATACTACCAAGGCAAATCTAGATCCGTCAAGAACGTCGTCCTGTCCTGCCCCACCGGCACCACACTCGTACCCGCAATCCCGCAAGCCATCTCAAAGTCACCCGCCGCCGCGCTCTTGCCCGCGACCATCGCTTGATATCAAATCAGCGGACGGCTCCTGCTGGAATTCTGCAGGCAAAGCGCCACGGGGTAGATCTGATCATGGAGCCGAATGCGAATACGCAAACCATCTTGTCCGCAACTGAGCCGCGCGAAGCCGATGCGGCCCCCGGTGAACAGTAGCAGGCGATCGCAGTAGATGGGCCCACCTCGGCACGCAGGCTGGGCTCATCCGTAATACGCTGATGGACCCGGATACCTGGCTCCATGCCGTGCCATGAACGCTGCCTGGTCTGCAGTGCACCCTGCTGGTGGATCTGGCGATATGCCGAAGACATTGGGTCCAGGGAAGTACGGGCTGTTGCCACCTAGATGGTGTGAGGGATCGAACCGAGCGAGAGCACCGCATGGCTCGGAGAGATAGATTTGGGAAAGCGCGTCGTCCGCCTTCCAATACTCACCGTCCTCGTATATACCTCATCGTCAGCGATTTCGCTTAGACTCCAGCCGCTACACATGTATTCTTTCGGCGCCTTATCATCGTTCACGCGTGCTCCGCTGGTGTCGGCGCTCTTTCGACGTTCACGTTCCCCATCCATTGGCGTCTGCGGTCTGCACACGAGGGACACCCTGACCGCTCCCGCCAGGGAGCACGTGGCCGTCGACCAGGGACAGTTGCGGTGAACTACATGGACCTGTACCTTCCTCATTCGTTTCCTGACACACAGCCGGTATCCGGATGGCACGTGGCTGTGAGGCACTCCTCGACGGTGTTCACGTTTCAGCCATGTGCGGGTGCTTATCGAGATCTCGGACCCGGAAGATTCGACTGTCGAGCACGAGGAGGTGCGGCACGGCGCCGCTTCTTCCAATTTACCCAGAGATGTGAAGAAGACAAGGACTCAACAGTCTCCACATCGGGGACGATGTCGCCCCCACCATCCGCGTTGGGGACGGGTGAGGGCGGCAGGCAGCCCTCTGATTCGAGGAGAAATGCAGCCTCCGTCCGACTCTTCCCCCCGTCCGTGTGTCGGAGCAGGTCCGCGCGCCGCGCGATGTCCCACCTGCTCGCCAAGGCTGGCGGGGTGAGGTGTGGCAGACGGATAAATCAGCGTCACCGTACTAGCCTAAACCCTACCGCCCGACCGTGGGGCGCGATGCAGCCAATGTCACCTGCAGCGGCGGGCAGACCCCGATGCAAGGGCCGGAGGTGCCTTGGGCGGTGGCAGCAAGAGCCGAACGCCTAGTAGGTGAGGACGACCTCATCCCCTTATCTCCCTCGCCATGCCGTGATTCCGCATCGCCGCTGCGCCCTGGCATCCTCTCCGCGTCAGACCGGAACCTCTCCTGCACACGGAGCGGCCACGCCCTTCTTCCACCAGCGTGGAAGCCCCGTCCGACGAAACCCCCAAACCAGCAATGTGTGACTGGTTGTCCGGAGCACAGCAAGTCCGGGCCTCCCACAGCACCCACCTCGGCCACGGCGCGCACGACATCTCGATTCGGTGAGAGCGGTCGCGGAGTCACAGGCCAAAAAACCCAATCACACCCAGCTCGTTGCATGGCAGTCGGGCCCAAGGTGATCAGACCTGGCCCCGCTGGCATGACGAAGAGCAATGGGGTTATGAAGATCGAGGAGATCATCCATAACGAGACTCCGCGGCTGCTCGTCCTGTACGACCGCGACCAGCACGACATTGTCCGGATCATCGCCGAGGTCCTGGGGCAGAAGCATGTCGTCGCCGAGAGTGTGGAGGGGGCTGCTGGGCAGCCGGACAATGCTGTAATTGGATTGGACAATGGTGCGGTGGCGCATCCTCAGGACGTTCGCAGGATGAAGCGGACGGTCATTACCACTCACTGCATTGACGTTCAGGATTTGAGGGACGAGGAGCGCACGGCCTACTGCGACTATGAGTACCTGTACACGCAGAAGCAGTTCGTGAGGCGGGACGTTGCTCGCTTTTTGAGTTTCATATTGGGACAGATCAAGCCGCATGACGATCTGAAGAAGAAGGCCAGGACGACGCTGCTCTCTACCACATTCCCGGACATCCGTGCCGCCCTCCCCAACTTGGATATCTTGTCAGTGGGCGCGGACTCCGTGGAGCTGCGTGTCGATTTGTTGCAGGTGCGCACCTGTCCGAAAAGCGTTGCCATCACGCGGTTCACATGGCACCGTGTCACAGTACAGGAGAGCTGACCCTGCATTAGGAGTCAGAGATGGGTAGTGCGAGTCCCACTATTCCGAGTATCAAGTATGTCGGCGAGCAGGTCATGCTGCTGCGCCAGCGCAGCGAGCTCCCGATGATCTTCACCACGCGGTGCACGCGCGAGAACGGCCGCTTCCCCATGGACGACCCCATGCTGTTCTACAAGTACCTGCGCAAAGCCCTGCAGTGGGGCTGCGAGTACATCGACGTCGAGCTCTGGCTCCCCGAGGAGATCCGGACGCGGCTGGCGGCCGAGAAGGGCAGTAGCCGCATCATCTCCGCGTGGCACGACTTCTCGGGGACGTTCAAGTGGTCGTCTGCAGAGGCGCAGCAGCTGTTCAAGCACGGCGCGATCCACGGCGACATTGTCAAGATGATCGCGCTCGTCAACACGACCGAGGAGAACTACGAGCTGGAGTACTTCCGCTCCATCATCCAGACGACGTTCGCGCATCCGCCACTCTCGGGCCTGAACATGGGGCCGGTGGGTCAGCTGTCCCGGACGCTGAACAAGGTGTTCACGCCCATCACGCATCCCCTGCTGCCGATGATCGCCGCCCCGGGCCAGCTGAGCGCGGCGGAGATCAACTCCATGCTGCACTCGATGGGTCAGATGCCGAAGCTGGACCTGTACGCCATCGGCAACGTGCGCCAGAATGGGCAGGCGACATTCTTCGAGAAGTGTTTGAATGAGCTGAGCCTGCCGCACCAGCTGCTCTGCATCGAGCGCAGCTCGCAGGGCTCCATCGAGCGTTTCGTCAGCCGGCCGACCTTCGGCGGCGCGCACATCAACCCGCCCATCGCCGCGACCGCGCCCTACTTGCCCCGACTGTCGAACGCCGCGACGGCCATCGGCCAGATCGACACCGTCGTCGTCCACAACACGCCCGGCGGCAAGCTGCTCGTCGGCGACAACGCGACGTGGAAGGGCATCCGGGCGACGCTGACGCGGGACTTCGTGCCGTCGGCCTACGCGGGCCAGGCCGCGCTCGTGCTCGCGAGCCAGGAGTCGCAGGCGGCGGCCGCCCTGTTCGCGCTGACCAGCCTGGACATTGGGCCCATCTACACCATCGGCTTCAAGGCGCGCAGCAGCGTCGCGGCGGACATCCACCAGTTCCGCGGCGTGGAGGACATGAAGGGCGTCGAGGAGCCGTTCGTCGTCGTCTCCGCGCTGCCGGGGGAGAAGTCGTTCCTGGTGTCGCCGCTGCTGAAGCACTACGGCAGCGGCGCGGCGGCGGCGGCCAAGGCCGGCAGCGCGCGGCCGGGGAAGGTGTTTATGGATCTGGCGAATGGGGCGGCGCGGGGCGGCAAGGCGGACGCCGGGGTGGCGACGGCCGGGTGGACGGCGTATGGGATTGCGGATGTGAATGCGTGGACGACGGTCGAGACGCTGCGGCTGCTGGTGGGGCAGAATGTGCCGTTTGTAAGTCGGGTCGTCATCCCATGCATCTTTGGAGGGGAGGCGGGTGGCTAATGAGGAGTGCAGGACTTTGTCAGGCTCGCGGCGGGCCGCAGCCTGTACATCTGACGACGCGATGGCTTACGGGACGAGCATACTGCATCGGTGAGGCTTCGGGGATAAGAGGTAGGGATGACTTTGGGGAGCACGCTCACGGTGCGACGGGGAAGGTCAGCGGTGTCTGCCGCACGGGCTGCGTACGCTCGTTCGATCGCAGCCAGAGCCCAGCGCAGTGGTCGTCTCTTCGTCTTTCCTATCGTCGGTGGCGCACGTCCAAGTTTATAGCATCTCATGTTGTCCGCGACTCGGCCACTGTTCCGGAGTGTGAGGCTGTCTCCCGAGCCACGTGCCGGACAATCCGTTGATTGGAGCTTCGTCTGCTTGGCATCTCTCGCTGCGCACCTGCCGGGTACATCCTAGTCTCGCCTGGCGGTTGCC
>JAWDJV010009962.1:0-12546 GCA_033119285.1 Teratosphaeriaceae sp. CCFEE 6253
AAGTACTGACTTTGAGCATCCAATGTGTAGCTAGGCTCGAGCTCGACAGCTCTATCTGCCGTACCTGCATTAGCGTGGATCAAACCACGCATAGAGCTCGACCGCCCGCCGGATGAAGCAAAACCGCACCCACCGGCGCCGGCAGCTCTATCTTTAAGTGTCGGATGGTGCGGATTGGATGCCGGCCAGCCGCTGACGATATCTGCTCGAGCTGTGAAGCACGCCATCGCCATGCATACCATGCCGACCAACACACATACCCCCAGACATCTTCTCTGAGCCATGACACGGAACTACGCAACAAACATGGCGACCGACAACCAGAAGCACCTTGTCGCGGCCAACGCGGACTACGCCAAAGCCTTCGACAAGGGCGACCTGAATCCAATGCACCGATGAGGGTGCTCACGTACACAGTCGCTCAGGTGAGCGACGGTGGAAAGCCGAGAGGTGATGTTGATCGAAGGTCGAGTATATAGCGAAGTCTTTCGACAGACATGAGTGCCTCACTTCACTCAGACCTCACCTCACTGTACCGTCAGCGACTCGGACAACTCCGTCGGATTGACAGACATCAGCTCACCGGCGCCGCACCATTACCATTATCCGAGTAGCCAAGACTTCCTTCCATCTCCACCAACGCCCTTACTCCAATGGCAGGAGATCTCGTCCTCATCACAGGCGCGACAGGCCACATCGGCTTCCGTACGCTGCGCTACCTCATCGAGTATGGCTACCAGGTCCGCGTCGCCGTCCGCAGCGAGTCCAAGGGCGAGACGCTCAAGGCGCACCCGCTCCTCCAGGGCGTGGCCAGCTCGCAGATGTCCTTCGTCACCGTCCCGGACTTCCTCGCGCCCGGTGCCTTCGACGCCGCCACCAAGGGCGTGAAGTACGTGGTCCACCTCGCCTCGCCGATCCCCTTCCGCGACGGCGCCGACCCGACCGATCAGGAGGAGCACTTTGTGAAGCCCGCCGTGCGCGGCACGATCGGCATGCTCGAGTCCGCCAAGAAGGCCGGCTCGGTCAAGCGCGTGGTCATCACCTCGTCGCTCGTCGTCAACGTCCCCGTCGAAGTCGCATTCGGCACGACGCCCTCGGACGAGGTCTACACGGCGGAGTCCCGGATCCCCGTCCCGCAGGCGCCGTACATGAACGCTTTTGTCGCCTACATCGCGTCGAAGGTTGCCGCTCTGGCGGAGTCCGAGGCGTGGATCGAGGCCAACAGGGCCAGCATCCACTTCGATCTGATCGACATCATGCCGTCGTATGTTGTCGGCCGCGACGACCTGGCCATGACCTCGCGGGCCGTCAACGAGGGCACCAACGGCGCCATGCTGGGCACCGTTCTGGGCGAGAACGCCGGCTTCGGAAAATCCAGCAACACGGTCCACGTCGACGATGCCGCCCGCGTGCGCGTCCTCGCGCTCAAGCCCGAGGTGGCCGGCAATCAGGGTTTCCTCGTCGTATCCGAGGGCGCGAAGGGCACGACGTGGCAGGACTCGCTCGAGATCGTGAAGAAGCACTTCCCGGAAGAAGTTGCGAACGGGACCTTGCCGGCGAACGGAACCGCTCCTACGGTGGTCAACAAGGTGGATGCCAGCAAGACGGAGAAGACGTTCGGGTTCGTGCACAAGAACTACGAGGAGCAGGTTGTCAGCGTGGTCGGGCATTACCTGGAGCTCAAAAAGAAGGGGTTGTAGCGGTCACTAGGTTGCGGCAACGCATGCTATGCAGCTTCAAAGGGTCTTTCTTCGGTCAGCGGAGCGGATGTATCAATAGATATAGACAGTGAAATTGTGCTTCATTCTGCAGCGATATGTGCCGGCCGCTCGTTCTCGAGGGATGACGTGACGGAGGAGTACACTTGGAGCCTGTTCTCAGCAAGCCGGGACTGATGTACGCCTTGGTGAGACATCTGGAACCCAGGTCCTGGTGGTGGTACATGTACGTAAACCTCCGTAGTAGAGGATTCCCACGCAAGAGGACGTCACCTGCAGCTGTGGACGGCACGGGCCATAATAAGCTTAAAAAGAAATCAGCAATCATATTTTCGCACCTCCGTTAGCGCCTTGGTGAGCTGGATCAATCATGCCCATGGGCGGAACTCGCCGCTGCATCCATGAATTTCTCCAACGAAAACTACGGGAACAGTCGACCACATTTCGTCGCAAGCACTACCTCTTCACTACCAGCCACCATGAGAATAGGCAAACCCACATCCAAGCGCGGCACCGTGCGGCTACGGCACAAGATCCAGAAGGCGTCCGTCGCGAAGCAGCGCAAGGGCCGCAAGGAAGCGAAGAAGAGCCCCGAATGGCGCTCGCGGCTGAAGAAGGACCCGGGGATCCCTAACCTGTTCCCGTACAAGGCCAAGGTGCTGGCGGAGATTGAGGAAGGGCGGCGGCGGAAGGCGGAGGAGGTGCAGCGGAAGAAGGAGGTTGCGAAGGCGCAGTGGCGGGGCACGGCGGTGCCGGCGGAGGTTGCTAAGGCTGGGACTAAGGGTGCGGAGGATGAGGATGATGTGCTGCTGGATGAGGGCGATGAGGACATTGATGGCGAGGATGACGAGATGGAGGTGCAGAACGACAGCAACCCCATGGCGGCACTCCTGGCATCTGCGCAAGCGCGAGCCCATGCGTATGGCACGGAAGACGTCGCAGAAGACGACGAAGCCAGCGATGACGATGACGCCGACGACGACGCCGAAGACGAAGCCTGGGACGGCATCAACGAGGTCAGACCCACCGCGCCGACCGCACCGACCAAGCAAGGACTCCCCAAGCAAGCCCTCGCTGATCCCCTCCGCGCCATCTCCGCGCTCCTGGAGCGCATGCAGAAGACGCAGGAGGGCATCCAGCGCCTGCTGGAGCACTATCAACTCCCGGCCATCGCCACCGCGAGCACGGACACGACGTCGCGCTTCCTGGTCGAGGTGGCGCGGAAACGCGGGCGATTGGGTAAGGGTGGCGTGCCGAACGTGAATGCGGCGGCGCTTGTGGTACTCGCGGATCTGCATGAGGGGAGGCTGGTGCTGCCTGCTGCGGCTGTGCCGAAGGCGAGCGCGGCGAGCAGGAAGGGTGAGGTGGCGATTGTGTCGCAGATGGCCGAGCCGTTTCGGATCGAAGGGTTGTTTGGGGAGTATGATCGGAAGGGCGGTGGCGGGCATGCCGTGGCGATGGATGTGGAGAGCTGAGAGATGGTTGTCCGTCGATGGCCGGACAGCAGTTGCTAGATGTTGCTGTAGGTATCGTGTGGAGAGGACAGCGTACGTAGAACATAGCCATATTTGCGCTGTGGCTGGCACAGAGATTATACGTGTTGTCAATCTTTGGCACATGGACTGCCATTATGCTCTCGCCGTGGGCACTCATTTTCGTATTCACGCGCAATGGGAGTATGCCACTTCGATTGCCGCGCCATATTGGAAGTAGAGCTGGTCAAGGTTGAAGTAGGTCCAGTCGACATAGAGAGACCCTACTACCATCAACGCGCGCAACGATACGGCCCTCTCACATCGTCGCCGTCGCGCTCGCTCCCAGACCACCGTAGGGCATGCGCAATTGAAAGGCCCACAGCGTGCCCCACGCACGCAGACTGTTCACTCCTTCGTACCCACGCACTAACCAAGTCGATGGCCTTGCGCGACCTCGAGTGACGTCTCACAAGCCATGCGCTTCATAAAGCTCGCAGGAATCCAGGTGGTAGGTGTCGGAGCACAGAATCTTGGCCTTCGACGCTCTGCGCACACCTTCTTGACAGGTGTCAATCGCGATGTCGTTCGAATCCCATACGCACTTCCAGGCCAATCGCTACACGTCTGAAACGCTAGCACATATGCAGCTGCTGACAGATTCGCTGGAAGGCGAGGCGTGTTGCTGTCAGTCCTAGGTCATGCGAACCTCTCATCGAGCGCAGTGACTGTGTATATTTCTCATGCTGAGCACATGGTAGGTTTCCGAGGCACCTCGCTGGCATCGCCGCCATTCAGTCCACGGTCACGTGCAGCCTGTCACCCCGTTTCAGAGCGGGCGAATATGAACCAGACCAGCCAATGGGAAGCGCACCGGGACAGGAGACCACGAGGGCTGAAGCCGGTTCCTGGATCGCAGAGCTAATGCAGCGGTGTCCAAGCGATCACGGAGCTAGTCGCCGGTTGGCTTGGGGGAAGTGACAGCCGGAAGTCACTGGTCCAAAGGGCAATCAATCGATAGGGGATTAATGGCCGGTGGGCGTGACGGATGGTGCGGTCATCACTCCTCGCCCGCTGGGGCGGTGTCGCGAGCGGCGGTGGAGTAGTGCGCTGGCTGGATGGCAGTGATGCATGACGCTGCTGCTGGTGCAATGGGCTGGCTTGCGTGTAAGCTGCAGGACCATGGCTGTGCGTGTGGTGGGACTGGACGCGCAGAGAGGCTTGATGATGATGCTGAGGTGCTGGCAGCAGCGAAGGGAATCGCTGCCCGGCTTTTTCATAAATTTAGCATGCAGGTGCATGGATGCGCAGGCACGGACAGTCCCGCCCGGAGTCCACCAACTCCACCTCGTGGCTGGGTCGCCTCGCGGGTTTGCGCCGACCTCTCAGTCTCACCACCGGCCATCACCGCCTCTGACTCTCTGCACTCGTCCGGCACATCCAAGGTTTGACTATCTGTCCGTCAGACACCACTGGGATGCAGCACTACTTGACGACGACACTTCGCGACCTCCATCTCAGACGCCACAAACTCTCGACCGCGCGAGTCCGGCCTAGCGCAGAGCCGCAAAGCGATCAAACTTGAAGACGACTCGTCCATCATCATCATCATCATCGCCAGGAGAACTGCCTGTGCACCGCGCGCCGCTTTCTGGAAGCGGCCTAATTTTAATCGATCTTTATTCCAATCGGCCTAGCGACCCTGGTTCTTCGCGTCTCACCTAATCAACCCGCGCATCTCTCGCATTTCGCGCTGCGGACGTCGACGACGCGACGAGCTGAGCGCGCCGGAGCCACGGGTCTCAGATCTCATCAGTACATTCTAAGTCTCATTGCCAACATCCACTGCGGAGACTGCCGGGGATCTTCGCCGTCGCAGAAGCCAGCGCAAAGCAGCGCGACTCGTCGTGTCATCCAATCCGAATCCTAGCGTCCCCTTTCGAGGGTGCTGGTCTTCGGCTTGTCTCATCACCTTCCACGGGCCCCACCGCTCCTTTCATAACCCGCCACGGGCCACACGCTATCTCGGCACAGTCCCTGTCGATCGGCTACCACAGGACACCATCGCTACGGGTGCCGTTCCGCCTCCCGTCACGTTGGACCTGGCTGCTGCTCGCCCGGGCCCGTCACGACTCACCACACCTCGTCGACTCCCGTCCGCCCTCATCACAGGCTCGCCGCACCGACTCTCTTTAACATCCAACTCTCGTGCCGGACCCTGGAAGAGACTCGGCCGCCCGCAAGGACATCCCTAACACTCCCTCATCATCTGCATCATAGGCACATACGCCATAATCCTAATACACCCAACTTCGAGACCCGTCACCTGACGCGACAAACCTTCTGCCCACAACACTTGTCTCCCGAGACGTACGTCTGATCTGGCGGACACACCTTCGAAGCGTTGCGGCTGACAAGCTTTCCAGCTCGATCACAGTCAGACCTACATGTCGGTATAGCAGCTGTCCGCTCCTGAGCTCCGCATCCACCGGAGTACCATCATCATGACTGTCGCGTACGACACGTCGTACCACGGCTGGCCGGCCAGCTCCCACTCGGCCGTCTGCCTCACAGACAAATTTGAGATCGTCAAGGACATTGGCGATGGCAGCTTCGGGAGTGTGGCGCTGGGCAGGACGAGGGGCGCTGGCGCTCACATCGTCCGACGAGGCACCCTCGTGAGTGTCGTCTTGATGTGCCAAGTCATGAGGTGCTGACCGGTCGTAGGTGGCCATCAAAACCATGAAGAAGACCTTCGAGAGCTTCTCGCAGTGCATGGAGCTCCGCGAGGTCATCTTCCTGAAGACCCTGCCCAACCATCCGCATTTGGTACCGGCATACGACATCTTCCTGGACCCACTGAGCAGAAAGCTGCACATCGTCATGGAGTACATGGATGGCAATCTGTACCAGCTAATGAAGGCGCGGGATCACAAGCATCTGGACGTATCCAGCGTGAAGAGCATACTATTCCAGATCCTGGCCGGACTGGAGCACGTGCACGAGCACAGCTTCTTCCATCGCGACATCAAGCCTGAGAACATCCTGGTGTCCACATCTGCTCCGGACACTGGGAACTCGTTCAAGCGGTACTCCTCGCTCGTCACGCCGCCCTCGACACCTCCCTGCTACTCGATCAAGATCGCCGACTTTGGCCTCGCAAGGGAGACTCAATCCCGGGTTCCATACACAACATACGTGTCGACTCGGTGGTATCGCGCGCCGGAAGTGCTGCTAAGAGCTGGTGAGTACTCGGCGCCTGTTGATATCTGGGCGGTAGGCGCAATGGCGGTAGAGATTGCGACCTTGAAGCCGCTGTTTCCCGGCGGCAATGAAGTGGACCAGGTGTGGAGAGTGTGCGAGGTCATGGGCAGCCCGGGCAGCTGGGTCAACAAGCACGGCCAGAAGGTCGGAGGCGGCGAATGGAAGGAGGGCATCAAGCTGGCGCAGAAGCTCGGCTTCTCGTTCCCGAAGATGGCGCCGCACTCACTGGAGACTGTGTTGCCGGCGCCGACGTGGCCGGGCAGCCTGGCCCACTTCGTCACGTGGTGCCTGCTGTGGGACCCCAAGTCGCGGCCGACTTCGCGACAAGCGCTCGAGCACGAGTTCTTCACTGATGCTTACGATCCCCTGCGACCGAAGAGCAGCAGCACTTCGCAAATGCTGGGTCGGAAGACGTCGAGCATCGGAGTGGTTGCGGAGAACAGCGACAGTACTCACCAGCTGACTACCAAGACTTCTTCGTGGTTTCGCAAGTCGCTTGGCTCGAAGGATACGATGGCGCCCGCAGTCCCAGAACATGCTCAGGCGGTGCAAAGCAACCCACCAAGACCTGCTCCCGTCCATGCCAACACGAGCGAAGTCACTCCGACTACTACCACGAAGCCAAGGCCTGGCGCAACCAAGCGCGCGACCTGGGCCAACGGGGCCAATGGTGTCAGCACAAACGCTGCACCCATTCCAATCCTGCCATCGATCCGGCCGGTCTCACCACTGCCGGATTCCACCACGGCTCAAGCCGACGCACGCAGACCAGAGCAGACTGAGGAGCGGCAAGGGAAGAAGCTTGGTCGCCAGCTCTCCGTCAACTCACAGGGCAACCATTACGCAGACCTCCATCGGCAAGAAGCCGAACGAGCGCTGAACGGCGACGGTGGATTGAAGTCGCCCACCTCGAGCCAGAGAGAGAGCTTCTTCTCCCACCTGCGCAAACGCGCCCGACGACTCTCCGGCCGCAACCAAGGCGCGGTCACACCGAGCGCAGAGGATGTCGAGGCGAACGCGGGCTGCGCGCCGTGGACCACGAACAACCGGCAATCCGTGCAGGAACCCCAGGCAATTGCACCACAGGCCTCCGATCCCTCAGCCGACCCGGGCTTTGCTGAGCTCGATCGCGCGTTGCAGAGTGTCCGGTATAGCCTCGATACGACCGTCAACGCATCGCACACGCCGCCCAAGTACCCAACACGCATGTCGAGCAATCCGGCGCTCAAGCGCCACCACTCCCTCCCGAACGGCGAGGGCAGGCAGTCCCCAGTGCCTTCAACCACGACACCGGTCCCCAGCCGCACCCGCCGCTCCGTCCGCTACCCGAACCCCAGCCATCGCTACGAGACCCCGGACGAGGAAGACGAGCTCCTGGACGAAGCCCTCACCTCCGCGCACAAAGCGGCCTCGCGCCTCGACGTCCACCGTGGCGGCCCCAACCACACCACCGCAGGCGCTTACCAGCAGCCTGCCCATCGCCCGATGGTCCAGCACATCACCTCCGACCCCTGCTTCGCCTCGGCCGGCGCCGCGCCGTACCTCACGCCCACACCCTCGAAAGAGCACAACGGGGTCAGCTTCGGCGCGCACGAGTACACGCCCAGCAAACCCGTCGACATCCCGGTTGTGCGCGCGCAGCGCAAGGACATGCATGTCGATCCGCAGTGGCCGACGCCGCCGTACGATGAGAATGACTGGGCGGCGGCGGCGGCGGCGAGTCTCTGGGCTACGCAGGCTGCTTACCGGTAGCACCTCTCACCTCTCATGGCCGACGGCGACAGGGATCTAAACAGTCACGACTTCGGCCATCTCTTTTGTCACTGCATTGCATTTACTACGGCGTTTCTGGACCAGGCGGTCCTTGTACTAGCCGTCATCTTTTTCCTTTGGAGCTCAACATAGACTGGACCCAGGCGTTTGCCGGGGGCAAAAGAAGGAAGCACGCTCGCTCGCGCACGCACGCACAGCTTTCCCCCCCCGCCGTCCTCGGCCGCGGCAGCATCGGAGCCTAATCTCCACCACACCACACCATTTCGGCTGCGTGGATATACACAGCGACGTCGCTGCTCGCGAGTCCCTCTCTCTCGTTATCATCATCTGGGCCCGGCGTGGCGGAACAAGTGTACAAAGGGCGTGGTTACTGTTCGCGGATCTCGGTGAGAGTCGTTGCCCTGCGCTGTGTTGGCGGATACCCCCAAAGAGCTGCGGCTCAGTTGTTTCGTGTGGGCATGTGTTGTCGATCTGACGGCATGTCGGCTGGGTTGTGTAGTGTATGTACTGTGTACCATATCAAGGAACTCTGTCCGACACTCTTTGGGTTGGGTTTGTCTTGTTCAAGGCGGTAGGTGGTGCGATGCGTTCTTCACCTGCTGGTTCGAAGCGGCGTACTCAGAAGGTACGTATGTATGGATCTGCCTGCCTCAACAGTCGCTTCGTCAGTGGCCGATACGTCCATTGTATCGCTACATGCACCCGCACCACACGACTCCAGCCCAAGCAGCATAAATATGTGAAACGCTCAGCCTCATTTCACGCGTCGCTTTCGTGCCTGAGGTGGCTTCGTTCCTCGCGCTAATGCAGCAGCAGCATAAAGGTCTCCCTATGCGACACATCAACTCTCTCTGATGACTGTGTATGCATACAAAGCCTCCGGTAGTGGCCGCGCTCGCATGCTCATGGTATCGCCATGACACAGCCAGAGATCAAGGACGCGTTGCTCCCAACAGTTAGCACGCCACGGTCACAGCTGTTGAAACGCAAGCATGGCGAGGTGATCGATCTGACTGCCGATGAGGACGCCACGCCTGCGAGACACACCGCAGCGATCGACCGTGGAGAGGATGTGGATCTTCCGCCGGCGCGCAAGCGCAAACTTGTGCATGATGGCAGCGACGACGGCGATACGGAATCCGAGGCGTCCTTCTTTGAGGACTTTCTCGACAACATCGAGCTCGAGCCGTATAAACCGGGTGAGTGATTGTTGAGAAATCCACGGCATCATGCAGACCCAGACTGATGATGCTCCAGGCCCCGGAGGCTTCGGGCTGTCCCAAGAGAACGTCACAAGCCTCCACGCCGAGCTCCGCCGCTTCGGGCCAGACATCTTCATTGACAAGCACATTGAAGGCAAGACCATTCCTGCTCGCTTGCTAGGGACCGCGTTTGGCATCGACCCAGACGAGGGCTTCGACGATGACGTCCTGGAACTCTTCCTCACGGCCGCGATCAAGCGTGCGTTCCGGAAGCGGCAGAAGTTGCCCCAGTACAACACCATCGACGACGTCGCGAAACTGCTGCGGACGCGGCGGAAGATCATGGTCATCACGGGCGCTGGCATCTCGACGTCCCTGGGCATCCCGGACTTCCGCAGTAAGGGCACCGGCTTCTACGACAAGATCCGGAATCTGGGCTATAATCAGGCCGAGGAAGTGTTCGATATCAAGGCCTTTGACAACGATCCCTCCCACTTCTACACACTCGCGGGAGACATCCTGCCCGATCTCAAGCGCTTCTCGCCCACCCACGCATTCGTCAGACTCCTGCAGGACCAGGGTCGCTTGCAGACGAACTACACTCAGAACATCGACAATCTGGAAGAGCTCGCCGGGATCGAGAAGGAGCGACTAGTCCAATGTCACGGAAGCTTCGCCACCGCGAGCTGTCGCCAATGTCTGCACCAGGTCTCCGGCCGCGAGATCTTCGCCGACATCCGAGCGAAGAGGGTGGCAAGGTGCAAGCGCTGTCCCACCGAACTCGCCAAACAGCGTCCGCCAGCGATGAGTACAACGAAGAAGAAGCCGAGCAAGTCCAAGTTACGCAAGAACGACTGGGAGAGCAGCACCGAGGACGAGGACGACGCCTACGACATCCCCGAGCCGGGCGTGATGAAGCCGGACATCACCTTCTTCGGCGAGACGCTGTCGACCGACTTCTTCCAGCGCTTCGAGAAGCTCGACAGTAAGACTGTCGACCTGGTGATCGTGATCGGGACCTCGCTCAAGGTGGCCCCCGTGAGCGAGATGCCGAATCACCTGCCCACGGCGGTGCCGCACGTCTATATCTCGCGGGAGCCGATCGAGCATGTCAACTTTGACGTGCAGCTGCTTGGGGATTGTGACCTGGTGGTGTACGAGCTGTGTCGGAGGGCGGGGTGGAAGTTGCGGCATGAGATGATTCCGAAGGGACTTGAAGTGCAGGTTGAGCCGGTGGAGGGGTCTACGTATCGCTGGGCGGTCACGCCGGCGATCAAGAAGGCGGAGGCGATGGGGCAGGTACCACCTCGGCGCGATGTCCAACAATAAGTCGTTGCTGGCGAAGCCACAGCAGCCAACGAAGGGTGCGAGGCTTGTTTAGCACAGCGTGGCGATAGGGCATGTTGCTTGAGTGCTGGCGCGGACCATTGCATGTGGGACGGGCAGCCTCGTTCGTCGTGGCCCCTCGGCTACTGTACTCTAGAGCAGAGCATTCGACTGCACACAGTGTATTCACGTTGACGAGCTATCACCTCTGTCACATGTTCAAGGCATGTTTCACATGCATAGCTGGCGCGTCTCCGCACTTTTGAGACACATCGCGGCTTTCCACTGTTTGCATCTGTCAGACTGAACACCACCGCGTCTCTGCAGAATCGTGCGAATGAGCAGAGCCTGTCAACTTCTACCGGATGCGACAGAAGTGCTGAATCGTCACTGCGATCGGAGAAGCAACACCGTCTCAAGGTGCATCCACAATGGACGTTGTTCAGGGTACGTCCACGTCTCCCTCGCGTCACCCAGCTACTGACGCCCTCCAGACTGGGCCGCCTACGCCCTCGGCGGCGACCATGCAGCCGCCTTCACTGCCTACTCGCCCTACCTCTACACCCTCTACAACACCCTCGCCCTGATCAAGTCCTGGACCCAGCTCCTCGTCGAGCAAGTCTCCCGCAAGCCCGACCTCGCCACCCTGGCCCTCCTCCTCATCATCGTGCTCGTCTCGCTCAAGATCCTCAACATGCTGTGGCAGACGCTGCTCTTCTGGCTGCGCCTGGCGCGGCGCATCGTCTTCTGGGGCGGCCTGGCGGTCGTCGCGCTGTGGATGTGGAGTCGCGGCCCGGCGGGGATGGTCGAGGACGTGCAGTACTGGCGCGGCGCGTGGAGTCACGAGTACGATTATTGGAAGGAGCGGGAGCAGGTTACTAGGCAGGCGAGGCAGGGCGGGAAGTATGGGGGAGGGTGGCAGCGGGCGCAGGGCGGGTGGTTTTGAGCGACTGGGATAAGGGCGACGATGAGCGTACGGGGCGTTGAAAAGGCACGGGACTGGTGACACGGCCTGGTTGTATCAGCGTAGGTGTTCGGAGCATGAGTGTCTTGAGATCGCAAGCTGCACCAGGATGGGCATGCCACGGTGATGCGCGAACGGCAGAGGGAATCACGAGATTAGTGGCACAGGGATCGCGCATGCAGGGCAGATCAACATATTGGACGACGTCTGCGAGCTCCATGCCTTTGCGTGTACAATGAGTGGCGCGACGAAGCTCATCGTCGTCGCCAAAGTGCCTCCAAGAAGCTGTGATGCAGGAGGCTTCGCTGGTGCCGTAAGACGGGGCTATTCGCTCCCTTACTGGAGCAGACCTCAATGCAGTGGAAAGGGTGCCTCTGAGGTAGTATGACCACATGCATTCGCACTGGCACGTTCATGTATGTTTGGCGGCGCTGTAACAGCGCCTCAGGTTGCCTGAGAGCATCGCCATGAGCACAGCCACGGCAACTCCGGAGTCACAACAACAGTCACCGTGAACACATTACTCGCGACCGATGGTGCAACAGGCCAATGCGGCTGGACGGCGTTTGCGGTGTCGCGAATCAGTGATTCGGCTTCTGTGACTCGATTCGTGTTGCCTTGAGTCTCGCTTTCCTTCGTGCATAATAAAAAGTCGCTCCTGCCCTCCAAGCAACCGCTCTAGTGCCGGACGAGTGCAGCACTCACCTTTCGTGGCGACTATTATAGGAGATCCTCGTCCTGGGCCGTTGCCAGACATCTCTCGATACGCTCCCTACCGCAATCATGGCTCACCGCGATGAGGCGCCATACCGGCCCCAGGATCTCCA
>JAWDJV010009963.1:0-12538 GCA_033119285.1 Teratosphaeriaceae sp. CCFEE 6253
CCTTCCCATAAAGACTCCTTGGCAGGTACGAATCGTGGGAGCAGCAGACGGACTGAGCAAGGGACGCCACCTCGTGTCTGGGTGACACAAAACGACGCCCACAGGTGCGCATACCGCGGTATTGGGACTCCTGCACGCAGCCGGGCCACATGCGACGCCGTTGGCAATGTCCGCCATGCTGTGCGACGAACGACTCCCATCCCCCGGGTCGGCTGCACGAGGCATGCAAGGTGTAAAGGGCAGCGGGCCTGCTGTCCTCGAACGGGCAAGCACAGAGACTCGCTCCACTCCCTCGAGTCGACCACGGAGCGGACACCATCGCCAGCGAAGCTTGTCCGAGGGTCGGGCGGACATGGTCACGCCTGAGCAGTATGAGGCACTGCCACTATCGATCCAGTAAGTGCAAGAGAGCTAGGAGGTCAGGCTGCCGAGGGTCCATTGCGAGGAGCACTGCGGCAACGCTTCGTGCCGATCGAGTGGCGAACACTTCGCCGGGGCTCGAGCAGACGCAACTCATACGTGCGCTTGTGGCACAGACCTGAAACAATCTGTTCGCGGGCGACCGACTGCGGCCGCACGCGGTGCTCCGTGGACCTAGGCCGGGATGCCACGGCGTCGAGGCAAACGCTGACGGTAACGCGTTCCAGGAAGAAGTACTTTTCGTCGGCCGAGCGACTGCGCATCACCCAGGACACCGCCGCCCAGAAGCGCAAGCGACAACGTCGGAAGCAGACCTGGCTCTCGTCGACCTCGTCCACCGATCTCTCGTCCCGGTCCCGGTCAACCCACGAGCTTCGAGGCTTCCAGTCGCCGTCCTGTACCATCGACCGCACCGAAGCGCACGCAGATCAGTGTGCTGTCGACCCGCACCGGGCGGCCTGGTTCTCAAAGCTGCCGGACAAGCTGCGGCGGCAGCATGTCGGGCGAGAGAAGGGCGTGTTGCTCACGGCCGCGTGCGTGCGAGCGGGTGACAAGCCACAGCGTGACTCCCCTAGTCGACCAGCTCTGCTGCACGGTCACAATTGCCGTGCAGAACATCCCGCGGCATCAGGCCACGCAGCACCAAGCACAGGCGATCCGAACGGCCACCGCGAAGTAGAGACCCGGTCTCACAGCAGCCGCTCCACCGTCAACAGCGGCATGGGCATCTTCGCCTTTCAGTATGGAGACAGCGCACCCGTCACCGGACCCGCACCTCCTACCAGAGACCCGCCAGCGCGCCCGACGGCGACAGACACCAGGCTCAAACGCAAGTCCACCTACCGCGCCCTGAGCCTGACGCCCCTGGCTCTGCCCCCGCCCACCCTGGCTCCCCTGCCGGATGCACCAGTACTCGTGAGAACAACGGTGAATTCGGCGAGGCTTTCGCGGCCATACACGGATCCTCTGCTGCTATCCACGACCACCTTCCCACAGTCACCCCACCACCTGAATCCCGAAGCACGGAACCTGCTCCACGAGTCCCCGGCGTCGCAGCCGCACTTTACCGAGACCGTCGAATCCGGCCATCTATCCTCGGCATCCGCATCGCCCTCCTCCGCCGGCACGGAGGGATCCCTCCCAATCCAGCGCGCGTCCAGCCCCGACGACAACAACACAGACGCCACCTCCCTCCCCTCCGCCGGCACGTCCACGCCACCGCCCACGCTGCTCTCCCGGCCTGCGCGGAAACCCACCCAAGCCGCCTCGTTTGACAGCGGCGTCGCCCTGCCGCTCCACTCGAATGCGGTGACCGAGCGCGGCCGCAGCCCGTCGCCCCTCAGCGGCCTCACGAGGCCCCCGCGCGCGACCCCGCCGCCGCTGCGGCAGGAGGGGCGCGCGTCCGAGGGGGACGGGCTCCACAGCTGGCAGAGGACGGTGATGAGCGGGGTCGCGGCGGCGGCGGCGGCGGCGGTGGTGGATTCCGACCCCCTCGCGCTGGAGCCGCTGTGCATCACCGACGACGTCACAGGCGCGCATGGCGCTTTCGCGGGGCAGGGGCGGGATGGTGGCGGACGAGCGCCGCGCGGGCTGGGGCGGGTGTGGAAGAGTCTGCGACGAAGGCGGTGAGGGGGAGGAGGTGCTCGGGCGTGAACCGCTGGTCATGGATATCTATGTACGAATGTGTGTATGCCTAGCATGGCGACGGGGAGAATTCAACTGGCGCGCCAATCGTCGTCATCGCTCACGTTCGCCGCGTCGAGCTCCAGGCCCGGCGACAGCCTCGGGCGCTTCTTGCCGTACGTATGCGCCGTGCTCCGCGCCGCCATGCCCGACTCACTGGCCAGCATGCAACGCGTCGGTACTGTGTACCCCGACTCCCGCGACGGCAGCGCTATGCCGTCGTCCCCCAGATCCCCGTCGTCCTCCGCCTCCTCCATCTTGCCCGGTCTCGTGGTCCGCATCTTCGCCTTCCGCTGCCTGTCCCCGTACAGCTGGCCCTTCGGCCGGTTCTCCGCGATGCACACCCAGCGGTCGATGTCCCCGTCCGCCTTGTCGTAGTGGTCGCCGATGTGCTTGGCGCGCGCCTCGAGCGCGTTCGGCAGCTCCTCCGCGGGTCTCTGTCGCTGGATGGCGATGCAGAAGCCGCACCAGTAGCCGCCGTAGGCATTCGCGCCCAGATGCATGGCCGCGCAGTCGGCCTCGACGCTCCCGTTGTCGCGGCCGGGGTCCGCGTGCTGCCGGCGCAGGTGGTCGGCGAACAGGCGGCGGTCGTACAGGAGCGTCCCGCAGGTCCTGGTGCTGCCGGGAGAGACGGGGAGGCCGCAGCGCCACATGTCCTGCAGCACGTGCTGGGTCGACTCATGCCGCTTCCAGTCGTTGCGGCTGCCGAAGCGCTTGTAGCAGTGCGGGAAGGTGCACCCGTAGGGCCGCGTGTGGCGTTTCATATGCTTTCTGTTCTGGACGTCAGGAGGAAGGGGGACAGAGCGTGGCGCGAGGTGTGGACGTACCGCAGGTCGCACTCGCGGTTCTTCATCTTGCCGCAGACGCGACACTCGAGACCGGCTTGCCCATCCATCGCATCGTGGTGAGCCGAGACAGCGCCACCGACGGCGTGTCGTGGCCGGATGTCGGCTGAAGGGTGCCATGACATCGTATCGACCGCGCTCATCGCATCCGGATCCGAGTCAGCGAGGCTGATCACGAACTGCGGCATGCTCGCGCACTGCTCCAGGGATGCGGGCCACGCGACTCCGGCGGGCAGCCTCAGGTCGGCCATCGCTGCGGCGGCGGCGGCGGCTGCCGCAGGACCGAGTACTGATAGCCCATACCGGCCGTCGGCTGCATGAACGCCAGCGTTTGGCTCTCTGCTCGACCCACCCGAGTCAGCCAACGGCCCGGCGCCTTCGCCCACGCCAGCCAGCGGGTCGTGCTGCAGCAGAGGGCCGCCCACGCCGAAGATATATTCACCTGGTTGTGGCATCTGTCCCGGGAGGCCCGGCACCATGGGGCTGGCCATGTCCGGCTGGAACAGGGCTTGGTCGAGCGGGTCGAGCGGGTCGACTTGGGAGCCCGAGCCGTAGCCCGACTCCACTGTCATGGCGTCGTCCGGTCGTTCTTTCAAGGACCTGTGCTCGCCTGTCAGCTTCTGTTGCCAGCCCACAAAGTTCCGCTGCTTACAACTGCATGATGTGCTCAAGTTCGGCCGGATGCGGATGCTTGCGCTTGACATGCGCCTTGAAGTTGTCCTTCCGCGGCCAGAACTTCGGCGGCTTGCCCAACTCGGGCGTGCACGCTATGCAGACATAGCCATCCTGTCTACCCACAAGCGGTGTCATGTGGTGGACGGAGCCTCGGTGCCGCTGGAGGTCGTTCTGCGTGGCGAAGCCTTCCTGTCGCGAGCAGTTCAGCTCTTGACACACGAACGGCTTGAGGTGCTGCAGATCGTGCTTCCTGCGGGCCTTTAGCACGAAGGCTGTCCACGCTGGGTCAGGGCTTACTCACACTGCGTCGGACCGGTTCTTGGGCACCTTCCCGCACCAGCATTGCGGCAGGGCGGACTTCGCCCGTGACTTCCCCTTCCTCTGTTGTCCTGGGTGCGCGCTGTTCCATTCCGCTGGCTCGGAGAGAATGCTTTCCGTGCCGCCGTGGCTCGCACGATCAAAGCCCGTCTCCCTCGGTGCATTGGCAAACGGGTTGGCAAAGTCATGAGTGGCTGGTCCCGTATACGAGAACGTGCTCGGCCCACTGGTCACGTTCAGCGACTGGTACGCCGAATCCGATGCAGTCCTCGAGCTGTGTCCGCTGGGCCGGGGGTGATACGGTGCGAACGGTGCAGTCCAGGCTGGCAGGGCGCCTGGGAAGGAGTGGGCCACGGAGCCCTCGAGCAGGGTCTGCGGACGCTGGCCGGCTACGTATGGCGCATCGTTCGTCCGGCGGACGAAGCGGTCTATATCATGCGCGTCGATCCGGGTCGGCTGCTGGGGCACGACGGCATTCGGCGGCCCCAACAGATCGTAGTGGCCGTGCTGCTGGGCGTATGCCTGCAGAGCCTGGCCTTCGTCCAGCTGGCCGGTGTTGTCCGTGGCATAGTGGTCCATGGGCGAGTAGTCGCTGCGCGGATTCCATTGGCTCTGATCCATCCTCACGTCTACCCGGCGCTGCGTGTCATCAGCTGAAGCCGATCATCTCGACCGACATGGAGACCTGGTCAAGATCGTCGGACTTGTCTTGCAGCATCGGCAGGACGCACGTACCTCTGGCTGGGCTTCAGATATCGCTACGTTTGTTGTGACGAGAGCCTTCGGTGAGGCTGCCAGTGACCTCAGTCGGTGTCGGCGGAAGTGATGAGCCGCCAACGTCTCAGCCCCGCGCGGCCCTGTTCATGCTGGAACGAACAAGTAAACACGGACGAGGTAGGAGTACGGAGGAAAATGCCTCATAATGTCTCCGCACGGGCACGCTGCCTATGAAGATAGTGAGGCGCGGGACTGCATTCCCGCGTCGCCCCCTCCCGAATGCAAGTGTGCGAAGGGCGTGGGCGAGAGGGTGCGCGAGTGGTGAGGGACATGGGGTGCGGTCGGGAAAGAAGGCAACCTCTTTCGATGCATGAGGTGAGAAAGGGCGGCCTCAGGAAGCGGCCAATGGGATCGCGAGGGAGGGCGGTGGTGTGCCCCACCCGCGTCGCCCTCCAGGGCGGCTTCAAGAGCTCGTCCAGGTGCACGTGCGACCTGTTGACGCTGTTCCGCGGTGGCAGAAGTGGAACTCGTTGCCCCGGTGCATGATGTGGTCGGCACGGTAGGTTCTAATTACCCCACCTCCAGGCCGATCTCGATGGCTGTTGGTGCGAGGCGAGAAGTTTGTTGTTCTGCCGGTGCCATCGTTCATGCGTCGCGCATGCTACGAACCACGATCACGCACGGCACCATGCACCAACGCGATGTCCACGACTGCTGCGGTGCGAAGTTGCGCTACTCGCATGCTTGTCGTGATGTTTGATCCCCACGTGTACGATCGCCCTTTCGCACCAGTCTAGCGGTGCGCGGTTTCCGTGTTCGTGTAGCCGTGGACAGCCCAGGCCATGGCCTGCCGGTGACAAGCCTCAAGAGCGTGTGACCGAGGCCGGTCGTGGCGATGGGGAGTATTCGTCAGTCAAGAGCGTGGCTGTCCTAAGTCGGCATCCCAGCAAAGCACGTCGTCCAAAGACTGCGCGCATCACGAGGACACCCCCCTTCGAACAAATGAGACAGGTACCCGCGTATCTACAATGTTGCACTGGCCCCTCTTCCTCTACGCTCTGGCTCAAAGCGTACTTTCCGTACTGTACACCCTGCAAAACTCCCGCCCCTGCCTCTCCCTCCCCACCTCAATTCAAGCAGTGAAGCTCTTGGTGAACTTGACCACGCTCTCCTTCAGCTTCGCCTCCAGCTCCTTGCTCAGCGCCCCCTCCTTCTCAATCTGCGACATCAGCTCCGACTCGTTCGACCGCAGGTTGTTCAGGTAGTCCGCCTCCCACGTGAGGATCTTGTCCACGGGCACGCTGTCCAGGTGGCCGTTGACGCCCGCGAAGATCAGGGGCACCATCTCGTTGACGGCCATGGGCGAGTACTGCTTCTGCTTGAGCAGCTCCGTCAGACGCTCACCGCGGCTCAGCGTCTGCTTGGTCGCGGCATCGAGATCGGAGCCGAACTGGGCGAAGGCGGCGACCTCACGGTACTGCGCCAAGAAGAGCTTCAGGGATCCGGCGACTTGCTTCATGGCCTTGAGCTGGGCAGCGGAGCCGACACGCGACACCGAGAGACCGACGTTGATGGCCGGGCGGACACCTTTGTAGAACAGCTCGGCTTCCAAGAAGATCTGGCCGTCGGTGATGGAGATGACGTTGGTGGGGATGTAGGCGGACACATCACCACCCTGGGTCTCGATGATGGGGAGGGCCGTGAGGGAGCCACCGCCGTGCTTGTCGCTCATCTTGGCAGCGCGCTCGAGGAGACGAGAGTGGAGGTAGAAGACACTGTCGGCCAGTCAGCTAAGCATCACAAAGTAGGAAAACGTGTCTGCAACTTACTCGCCGGGGTAAGCCTCACGCCCGGGCGGGCGGCGGAGCAGCAGGGACATTTGACGGTACGCCACAGCCTGCTTGGACAGATCGTCGTAGATGATGACGGCATGCTTTCCATTGTCCCTGAACCACTGGCAAATTTTGTTTGTGGTTAGCCCAAGGTACACAACAAGGTAAGCAAGGTGAGCAAGGCGAAAAGTGAAAGTTGAAAAGTTAGGAGACCAGCTTGGCGACCTTCTTGCAGTGACCCATAGTCTTGTTGTGAATGTCCAGCTTGGCCGCGCCGGGGAACGTGCGGTTGGACACCGAGCAATGGAAGCGCTTGGACGCCACGGCCTTCTCCACGGACTTGCGGACGCGGAATACGTCTTTCGAGGGCGGGACCTCAATGGCAGTGCCGTCGGCGATCTCGGCCTTGTGGCTCTGGCTGTCGAGGTGCTTCTTAAGAGCTTTGAACGAGGCGGCGCGCGGGCTGTCCAGGAGAGCTCGTGCCTTCGCTATGCTGAAGTGCGGGAAAGTGGGCTGGGAAGATGAACATTAAAAAGAAAAGGTTAGACTCACCTCACCCATTGAGCAAGCGGTGAACGGGGCGATGTACCTATGATGTTGTCAGCTACTGCATGGGCATAACACCAGATGACGAAATACGTACTGCAGAGGAGCGGCTTCGGAGGCAGTGGCGGCGACGATGATGGTGTACTTCATGGCGTCCTGCTGCTCCAGGGTCTGGACCAGCTGGGCGACGGTGGACCGCTTCTGGCCGACAGCGACGTACACGCAGTACAGCTTCTTGGTCTCGTCGTTGCCGTCGTTCCACCTCTTCTGGTTCAGCATGGCGTCGAGGGCGACGGCGGTCTTGCCGGTTTGACGATCGCCGATGATCAGCTCACGCTGACCACGGCCGATGGGCACCATGGCGTCGATAGACTTGAGGCCGGTCTGCACGGGCTGGTTGACGGAGTGGCGGGGCAGGATACCGGGGGCCTTGACCTGGGCACGGCGGTTCTCCACGGACTTGATGGGCCCCTTGCCATCGATGGGCTCACCAAGGGCGTTGACGACACGGCCGAGAAGACCTGGGCCGACAGGGACATCCACCTAGGAATGTTAGAAGCGGCCACTGTGAAGGTCGAGTGCGGAAGCTCACAATCTGGCCGGTACGCTTCACGGTCTCGCCTTCCTTGACAGCTCTGTCGGAACCGAAGAGCACCACACCGACCTGGCCGGCTTCGAGGTTCATGCACATGCCCTTCACGCCGGACGCGAACCTGGATGGCTGTCAGTATCACGTTGCTGCTGCGCGACTGTGAGAAAGCACGTACTCGACGAGCTCCTCAGCCTGGACATTGTTCATGCCGTGGACACGCGCGATACCGTCACTTCACGGTGTGTCAGCCATTTGCATGCGTCTCTCTTTATGGGTTTATGTCCGCCTACCCGACGGACAGGACACGGCCCGTCTCGGCCAGCCCCGCCTCTTCCTGCACGCCGCGAATCCGCTGCTCGAGGATGGAGGAGACCTCGGTTGGGGATGCCTTTGCGTCGGCGGCATAGCTGCGGGAGATGGTGTTGACGATGGCGGATGTTGTTCGTTGCTGCAGCGGAGAAGCCGTGGCGTTAGCGCGCTGTCCCTGAAAGCGCCTCGGGTGTGTTCGCGATGTCGCAACAGCTTCGCAGAAGCTTCGCACGCGGCGCGGAGAAGTGTCAAGGTCGTGTAGACTGGCCATTGAGCTGCCTTCGACCTTTGGCGGGTGCCATTGAAGCTCCGTCGTCGCCGGATAGGTGCTGTACGTACCGAAGCGATTCTGCTGCTGGCAGACAGTGCACCGGCCGCGCGGGCGCTGCCGCGGAGGGCCGTCCTGAACATGGACATTGTGATGAGGCAGTGGAGGTGTGATGTAATCTGGCCGCTCCCAAGGCAAGGTGTGTGAGCGGAGAGGGTGGTGGCGATGGGCAAAGCGCTGTCGAGGTGAGGAGACCGATCAAAACGGAATCCACTAGGCGATCGGGCCGTTCCAAGCACGTGACTCGCACACGTCGGAAGGCCTCGGAGGCGTCTTACCTGACAGCATTTCAATTGCCTGCGCACGCACCTCATATATGTCCCTCAATTGAACTGCTTTCACAGAGGTGCTGCTGTTGCGCTAGTCGCCGGGCTCGATGCGTGGACCGCCAGTTGGCCGGCAGTAGGACCACCCATAAAGCTCCTCAGACTTGGCTCCCCATCCTCGTCCGGGCAGTCGAAAGCATGGCTTTGAATCTGGAGAAGCAGCTGCTGTTTGTGAGTCGCGTAAGCTGAAACAATGATTGACCAGCTCGCTCATACATGCACAGTATGGCTCGTACCACCACGATCCGGTATCGCAATCTCAGCAAAAGGCCAACCACCGAGTCTAATAGCCTTGCGCTTCTAGGTCAACATCGGCATCCACATCACCTGCGTGCCCATACTGCTGCTCACTGGCTTCCTCTTCGTACGCCGCAAGCAGCCGCATACATCTACAAGCGATGGCCTAACGAGACCAAGGGCACCAACACTCCGGCGTTGCCACTGCCAACCTGGCTGACCATCCCCAACCTCCCCGCCAATGCCGGGACCATCGCCTGTCTCACGTACAGCACCCTCTACATCCTCATGGAGCCCGTGGCCGGTGGTATCCTGGCCCCCTTGCTCCTCGGCGGCACGGCTTTCGCCAATCACTTGACCGCCACCCACGGCATGACGGCGAACTACATCGCCATCGGCGTGCACATCGCATCCTGGCTCGCGCAGTTCGTTGGCCATGGAGTCTACGAGGGCCGAGCACCGGCGTTGCTCGACAACCTGGTCCAAGCGATTTTTCTGGCGCCATTCTTCGTCTGGATGGAGATCCTGTTCGCCTTTGGCTATAGGCCGGAGCTGAAGTCCCGACTCGACCAGAGTGTGGAGAAGGAGTTGGAGAAGTTGAAGGCTGAGAAAGCCGCAAAGGTGGGGATGAACGGGAGCGCGAAGACTAACGGGCATGCTCATTGAGACCCAAACGTCCTGACCGAGCTTGTGAGAGGATCCCAGTTCCAAGACTGACAGGTGTTTGAGGAGAGATTGTTGTACAGCGAGCAGAATGGCATGTTGACATAGCGAGGTGTTAGGTGCAGGGGGCTGCATCTCGGTCAAGATCGGATTTGTATCACGAACTGCTTGCTTTCCTGCCCATCCTCCGACTGCGCCGGCGGCAGTGCTCGTCCGAGGCGTCGCAGCAGCTATGCTGGTCGGGCATTCTCACCCCTTCACATGGTGGCAAAGGACCATGCTGAGGCTGTAGCAATGCTCTCATCAAGGCATTTGACATCAAGACGAGACGTCCACGGCTCCACGCCCAACGCCACCTGCGGCCATCGGGTTGGGCTTTTCAACCAGAGTTGTGTGCGATGACCCAAGATTGCCCCGTGATGGCCTCGACGCTGCAATTTTCCCGGAAACGTCTGACAGCCACGTGGAGCCCGTTCATATCTGCTGTACATCGGATGCTGCGAGTTTGCTCCTATGGGAGCATACATGTAGTGTAGGTAAGCAGCGGAAGCATTGTCGAGAGACACGCACCCTCTTTGTGGGCGGGAGGAGCCGCAGGAGGCAGTTGTCCATAGCCATACTCGTTTGACAACGACAAGAATGATCCATGGTAGATCTTGAAATCGGGAGGTCTATTGGCTCAATGGTAGAGTGCTTGACTACGAGTAATGGTCGATCAAGAGGCTGCAGGTTCGAGCCCTGCATAGATCAATGATAGGAGGTGTGCCACGCATCTCTTTTGGCATTTTTTCCGGCCCTGCGTACCCGTGGTCTGTACGCAATCCATTTCGCATGCCATAGCCAAGTGTGCAGCATGCTTGGCAGCAACAGTCCATCCACAGCTCCCCAAGTGGTCCTCGTCAACCAACACCAACACCTACGTGTATCAACTTCGAGTGGCAATGATCGCACTCTTTTCGTACCTGTAGAAATCAAGTGAACGGTGATACGCTGGGACTCCAGTAGATTGTGGTGAAGGGCGATGGCTTGGCTGGCAGTCGGATGCTCACGGTGTTGTGAGCACTAGCCCCCGTCATAATTCGTCGAACAGCTGGTGCAGATACGGATCCTCGATCGGACTAGGCTTCGCCTCCAATATCGACGGTACGCCCACAGTCGCCACACCCTCCGCCATCTCCCTTGTCAGGTCACACTTCTCTCCAATACGCCGTCGATGCTTGAACACCAACAGCGCAATCAGCAACACCAGAACACCCACCAGCGTTCCCCACGTGGCATGCCACTGCTTCCGCCGCATGCTCCGCTTCTCCTTCTCCCTCTTCTCAAAGGCGTCCACTCTCACCCTCGCCGCCTCCAATCGCGCGTCAAGCTCCGCTGTATCCCTCTTACTCTTCTTCAGCTTCTCCACCAGCTCATCGATCGTCCGTTCCTGCTCCTCGAAGTTTCCGAACCCCTCAATCGTCGTCGTAGTCTCTTGCTCCAACGTCTTCACGTCCCCGTCGAACTGGCCCCGCATCCTCTTGCTCTCCTCCGCCAGCTTCTGCAGCCCCGCGACCGTAGATCGCAACATCGACGCCTTCTCGAGGATGGCGTAGTATGTGTCGTCCAGCTGCCGCGTGCTGCTCATGCCCAGCTCCTCCACCTGCTGCAGACTCCTGCGCAGCTCCTCCTCCCGCTTCACGTTCTCGCCCTTGGCCTTCTGCACATCCTCAGGCTTCACCCGCCGCCTCTTCGCCTCTCCCTCCGCCCGAGCCCTCCACTCGTTCTCATCCCGCGCAGTCGCGCTGCCTCTGCGGCTAGACTCCGGGCTCCGCCTGTCGCGCCGCAGCAAGCTGTCGAAGCTGATGGGCGGCTTGAGGTCGATGGCCGACTGGACCGTGCCTTTACCGCTGCTGCGGTGGCGGTGGTGCGAGACCCGGCCGGTGATGGTGTTGGAGTGCAGGCGCTTGTGCAGGTGACTGCGCTCCGTCGCCGGCGGGTCGGTGCGGGAGCGTGTCGGCGCGATGCTGGCGAGGCCGGTGCCGGTGCCTGCGCGAGCCATGCCGGGAAGGGCGCGGAAGATGTCGTGGTCGCCCATGGTTGTCGCAAGTGGGAGGTCGGCTCAATGTGTGAGGGTATGCAGTCTTGTGGGTACATGTACATGTAGAGGACCTGATGTGGAGAGAGCTACATGTAACTTCACTCAACTTGGGAGCCTGCCAAGATCGACCCAATGGCCTGTGAAGCAGTCTGGTGTGCTCAGCTTCCCATGGACACCACGATGGAGCTATAACATGTGATCCATG
This sequence comes from Teratosphaeriaceae sp. CCFEE 6253, assembly GCA_033119285.1. Classification (NCBI taxonomy): domain Eukaryota; kingdom Fungi; phylum Ascomycota; class Dothideomycetes; order Mycosphaerellales; family Teratosphaeriaceae; species Teratosphaeriaceae sp. CCFEE 6253. The sequence continues at coordinate 11,777 of JAWDJV010009963.1, forward strand.
CCTCACGACAGACGATGATAGACCCAAGAGGACTGACTCATTCGTACACACCATGGCATAGGTCCATCTACCTCCCTATGCGCGAAGAAGCCGGACCACCACACGTGCCACTCGACGCGAGGCCTCTCGTTGGCTCATCCACCACCTCCCTTGCCCCTTCCCTCCCCGAACTGCCTCTTGCTCAGCGCGACAATCTGTGCGCCGCCCACGCCACCACACCAAAAAATGGTATACGTGCTATCTCCGCCCCCTGCCTCCCCCCCCCCCCAACTCACTCGCCAGGACGCCGGTGCGACTTCCAAAGCGCACGCACGAATGCAGTCTAGAGCGCCGAGAACACGAATAGCTGGCAACATCAGTCAGCATCGTCTCCACGAAACGCATGATACCATTCCAGTAGCCACTCACATTGTTCGTCGCAGCAATCGCAATGGAGTCCTCCCGCGGATGCCAGCTCATATGCAGAATCTTCTTATTAAAGTCGATCTGATCCGCATCCGTCTCCTTCTTCATCCGCTGCGCGCCGCCCGCCGGACTCGGGCTCCCCGCCCTGCTGTTCTGCCCGCCCTTTTTGTCGATCCTGGCCCCGTCCTTCACTCCCCCGGTCATGGGCGTCGGGATCCCGACCTTCTTGGCCTTGAACGCGCTCTTGTCCGCCTGCAGCACGACCTCCGTATCACTACCGCTCTCCGCGGGATAGATCATGAAGTTGTTGTTATAGGAGCCGGTCATGACGTTCTTGGCGTCGCCGGAAAAGACGAC
>JAWDJV010009964.1:0-12517 GCA_033119285.1 Teratosphaeriaceae sp. CCFEE 6253
GACTTGAGGTGCAGGTTGAAGATGTTGAGGAGACCAGGTGGCGATGTGGGGGAGGGGGCAAGGGGTTTGGTGTAGGCAGCACAGAGGAGCTCGGGGAATTTGGGGGAAAAGTCGAGGGAAGAGAGGATGCGGTGGGCGCCGGAGGCCGGGGGGATGGGGTAGGAGGCGGTTTCTCTTAGGCGGCGGCTGCGGCGGGCGGTGGTGGGATTGTCGTCGTCGTCATTATCGTCGTCGGAGGCGTTGTGGGGCAGCGGTTGCGCGCCGTAGTCGGTGAGGAGGTCGTAGTCCTCGTCCAGCGCGCGCTCGAGGACCTTGCTGCTGCGCTCGACGAAATCGAGAAAGTCCGCGCTGCTCGTCACGGCGTTCAGTTCCTCGGGCGCGAGGGCGCGGACGGGAAACCGCTCCTGCCCTTGCTCGGCCGTCTCGTCCAGCTGTACAGCCCGGAGCTCCTCCTCGATCTCTCCTCGTAGGCGTTCCCGAATGGCCTCTTGCTCCCGCCCAATATCTCCTGCACTGCGTTTCCGTCGGCCCCGCCGCCCACTACTCTCCCCCCGCGCGAAACCATCCGCGTCGTTGTCGAACTCGCCCTCCCCACTACTCCCATCCCAGGGCTCCGACGTCTGCACGCCTTTGCTGTAGCTCATCACCTCCGGCCGGCTCTCGACGGGGATCTCGTAGACCGTGCGCAGCTCCGCGAACCCCAGCGTCTGCGTCGACGCTTCCCGTCCACTCTCCTGGCCCCGCCTTCCCCCCTTCTCCACCGCATCCTCATCGGCGAGCTGACCCCCACCCCCACTGACCCTCTTCCCTGGGCTCCTACCCGGCGTGCGTGGTCCCGCAGACGAAGTCGGCCGGTCCGGGACCAGCGAGGAGATCAGCTGGTCGAGATCCGCCTGACTCTGCGTCGCGCGGCTCCGGAGCGGGGACGGCTGGGCGACGAGCTGGGCTTGGCGCGTCAGTCAGTGTCGAGACACAACGAGGGTGGTGGACGAGACTCACCTCAGAGACATCGCCCGCGCCCGCGCGACTGCTGCCGCCGGCGACGTCCTTGGCGCGCAGTTCGCGCTGCCGCTTAAGCTCGGCAAGTTTGGCGCGTTTGGCCGCGATCTCGTCTTTGCGGGACTGAAGGGACGACATGGTCGGTCAATCAAACCCGATTGCTTGAGTGATTGATTAGTTCTTCGTCCGAGTGTGGGAGACGCGCTTGGGGTGCGCGTTCACGTGCCCGCATCCCGGTCGCGGGCGGAGTCGGTTCCGCGCCAGCTTCCGTCCCGAAGAATCGCGAAGATCTCCAGCAGCTCCCCAGCGCAACCATTGAGACATCTCCGCGCCGCCATTGACCTCTCACACCGCCGCCGCCCGCCCCAAACTCCCGGCAGACGACTTGGCGCACCGCCGCGACGCTCCCTGACCTTCCCGCCGCACCAGTCGTACCCACAATGGCCTCCTCGCAAGGAGTGAATGTACGCCAACCACCCCCCTCCCAGCAAGCCATTGCGCAACACATCCCCCCTTATGCACACCGGACTAACCGCTCGATGACTCTATGCAGGTCCTCCGCTGGAGCGCGCTGGTCTTCGGCGTCTTCTACGGCTTTTCCCACCAAAATGCCCTCTACGCCCGTGGCAAGGTCGTCGCGTCGGAGCACGAGTGGAAGCGGAAGGAGCAGCTCATCGAGCAGGCCAAAGGGGAGTGGGCGAAGCGGAATGACCCGAGCAGTCAGAAGAGCGGGGGTACGCATCATGATCCATCTTGGTTGCCGAGTTGAGGACACGGGGGGAGGAGAGCCGCAGGCGAAGCTGATTTGGACGGGAGAGAAGCATGGATGGATGGGGAGGGACGGCTTGCTGACGTTGGGGTCTTGTGCGCAGTGATCTCCGACCCCGAGGACCCCAAATTCGACCTCGAGGCCTATCTCAACGATGTCCACGCGCGACATGGCAGCGGGCAGACGGGCGTCGAGCGGGACGGGGCCAAGTACCCGAGCAAAGACGCCAGTGTGTCGTAGAAGGCAGTGAAGAGATAGTGAAGGCCGAGAGGATGCTGAGGAGGCGGAGAGCTGGGGACCAGGAGGTAGACAGGTCGTGGATAGGGGGAGCCGCCCGACGCCGGGGGCGAGTGGGAGCCCTGAGGAAGCTGTGTGGAGCCGTGTATATACACCGACCCTGTATACTACTGACCACTGATGCTCCTCCTAGTAGTCTCCCTTGACGCACGCGCATGTATGGAGACCGACCGGCTGTGGCAACGCCATGCAGAGCAGAAGACCGTGACCCCCCCGCGGGCCAAGCCGTCCACATTCCTCGCGGCCGCATCCGGACGGCGGTCCGACTCACGCCCTGCACCCGTTCCCAGACCTCAACACCGAGGTAGAGTTGGCCGCTCCAGGAACAAAGACTCGTTCCACGGTCCCTGGCCATGACGATCACGGCCACATGCACCCTCGCTTTGTGCCCGGCACACCAACCCCGTCCGCCGCGGCGACCGCCGGATACAGGTCGCGCCTCGTATGCCGCTGCAGCAACCTACTCGCTCCCTGACCCAAGAATGCCGCCATGTCTCTCCCAGACGACCCCGAGCAGCATCTGCCCGCGGACACACCATCCCACCGTCCCCTAGCCGCGAGTCCCTCGTCGGAACCCAAGCCGAGCCCATCCCGGCTTACGGAGCTGACAGAACCAAACGACGAACAGCCGAGGAAACCCCGGCCCCGCCGTCCCTTCGGGCACCCCAGGCCAGTGACAGCAGCAGACACCCGGCGGGGTCGCAGTCGCAGCTGCAGTACCACCGCCTCGGTGCGCAGCGTGCGATCGACGGAGACAGCGCACTCGACAGAGACGAAGCAGTCGACAGAGACAGAGGCTGAGGCTGAGGCAGAGACAGGGACCATGGAGGCCAAACTCAGCGCGCTGGACTATGACTTCGCGCACGTGGCCATCGTGGTCGTGGATTGGGATGCCGAGCGCCAGAACACTAGTTCCACGGACCGCGGCGCTTGCCCGTCCAGCGCCGCCGCCGCCGCCGCCGCCGCGGACACGAAATCTACCTCAGACGGCGCGCCAAGGATCCACGTCTCGCCCGCACCCTCCCCACCACCATCGTCCCCCACCTCCCCGGCCCCGCCGCCTTCGTCCCCGACCTCGCCCACCTTCGCGAAGCATCCAGCGGATCATTTCCAGCCGGCCACGAGCACGACGGGCTTCGCGGACGTAGCCGATGCGCTGTGGAGTCGCATGACGGGCGTCATGCGGGAGCGGCTGCGGGAGGCGTGTGTGGAGGTGCTGCGGCGGACGGAGGATGAGGAGGATGGACGGGGGGGAGATGGGGAGAAAGGGGGCCTTGCTTTTGGGGAGGAGAGATGGGGGGAATGGGACGAGGATGCGCGGTTGCTCGACTGAAGCTTGTGGTTGGGCCAAGTCGATTGGTGGCTCGGTGAGAAGCCTCTTGACGGCTAGTGGGACGAAGCCGGTCGTGGTGCCGGAGCCGTCGTAACGTGATCCCCGCGGTGGCGGAGGCGGGCGATGTTCCCGGCGCGGCGCGGCGACTCCAGGCGGCGGAGAAGGCCCAGCGGGGTAGCACTGAACATCGACACGAAGACCGAAGCCCATCCTCACCGCAGCACCCTCCCCCTCAGACTCGTCTCCATCCACAACTTGTCATACAGCCCATGCGCCCACTGAGTCCACGCCCCCATCGGGTCCCCCGCCCCCGGCTCCGCGAGCCCATTGTAAAAAACGCTCTTCAGCCCAAACTCCGCCACCCCCTCCCTCTCCTTCACCTCAACGACCATCTCAAACAACCCATCGCTCTCCCGGACCCCCGGTTTCCGCGGCGAGTCCCCGCACCGCACGATGATGCTCGCGGGCGTCTTGGCCACGACCTCGAAGTGATCCGTCATCTGCGTGCCGACGGGGTAGGCGGAGCTCCTGAGCTCCGCGCGGTCCCAGAGCTGCGTCGCCGTGTCGGGGCCGCGGTACCGCTTCTCCAGGACGCGGCGCTGGTAGGCGAAGCCGAGCCCGCCCCAGATCCCTTGGCTGAAGGCCTCGACCAGCTTCCCCTCGTTGTTGCCAGCGAGGAGTTCGGGCTTGATCTTGGAGAGCGGGACGCGGCGGACGCAGATGTCCTGCGTGACGGGCGCGTTGGAGGGGTTGTAGCGGGCCGTGAGGGTGTGGTTCAGGAGGTAGTCGGTGGGGGGGAGGTCTTGAATATGGGATTGCCGGGTCAGGAGGAGCCAGGAGGCGGTTGTGGCGAGGGAGGTGTAGCCGGTGACGGCGAAGGCGTTGCGGAGGAGGCCCATGGTACAGTGGGGTTGGGGATGGGTTGAGGCAGCGGCGGCGGGGCTGGGAGGTGGGGGGGCCAAGGAAGCGAGACGAGGGGGACGGCCTGCTGGGGTGGAATGTGGTGCGATTGGATTGGGTGGGAATGGAGGAGAGCTGATCGATGTGCGTAAGGTAGGAGTTAATGTTGGAGTCAGGGCCGAGATCAAACCCCGCCTCGAGGTCCAATGGCTTCGGCTACCGACGGCAATGGCACAACATGAAGTCGAACATAGAGACGGAGCCCTTCAGACGAGCAATCCTAGAAGCGATGGCACCGTACTCCTCGCCACTATGTACAGACTGTACAGTTATTATCCAATCCATCGGGACCGTTCGAAGCTGCTCCCTCATCATTACCTCCTCCCCATCACCTACACCTCCTCCTTCACCCGCCTCTCCACGTCCTCGCTCTGACTGCTCCCACTCGCCGTCCCCACCCCACCCTCCCCCTCCTTCTCCGTCTCCTCCCCGCCCCGATCCCCACCCATCCGCGCCTCCTCGTCCCGCCGCTTGTCCTGCGCGATATCCGGCGCCGGCGCGAACTTGCTCTTCGCCCGGATCTTCTTGCCGTAGAAGTAGAAGCTGCCTTGTGCGTCAGCGAATGCCACGGCCGCTGCCAGTCGCGGTGCAGTGGCTGGATCCACTCGGGGACATCAGGGGGACAACGTACAAGAACGGCATAGGGATGAACAGTGTCGCCATGCACCCAAGCAGCGTCATGCCCCACTGGATCCCGATGCCCTCAAACATATAGTAGGCGAAAAGAGGAAAGACGGCACCGAAGATGGACCGCATGATGGTGTTCGCCGCGATCGCCTGGTTCGGAGCGCGGTCAGTGGATGTGCGCCTCCTGTGGGACATTTGCGTACAGAGACTTACCGACGCGGCGAACATCAAGTAGGCGTCGATGATGTAGTTCAGGCACTGCAGGAAGACGGTGTAGATGCCGAAGCCGAGGAAGATGCCGGCGAGGGTGGGCACGATCCAGGGGGTGGACTTCATGTAGCCGCCCCAGCCGAACCAGAAGAGACCTAAGGTAGACACGTGCCTTGTCAGCAATCCGTCGGTCAAGTTTCTGCTCCGACAACGGATGGGATAGCTCACCAGCCGCGAAGATGATGCCCCCGACCATGGTGAGCGGGAGCCGCCACTCCGGCACCGGGATGTTGTTGTTCGCCTTCAGCTTCTTGACGTAACCGGGCTGCGCCGCCAGGACGCTCAGGAATCCAAGAAACACCCCGATGATGAGTCCAAAGTAAGGCAGGCCACTGATCCCCGGCGCCCAGCCGTAGATCTGTCCAAACACCAGCCCATACGCCGTCAGATTCAAATACAGCAGCCCATAGATGAACGACAGGTAGATCGTCACGAGCAGGATGATCGGCTCGGTGAACAAGATCCGGATCGGCCGGGAGAGATTCTTCTTCAGGAGTTCCTTGAGATCGACTTCCACCTCATCCTGCTTGGCGTGGATGCCCCAGTTGCGCGTCAGGCGGCGGAGTTCCGCGGCCTTCTCCACCAGGATCACGGGGCCGTAGGATTCCTGCTGGAAGAAGAAGGAGAGTATGGCGGCGGAGAAGCCCATGAGGGCCGGGATGTAGGCCGTCCAGCGCCAGCCGAGGGAGGAGGCGGTGATGAAGCCGCCGATGAAGGGGCCTAGTGCGGAAAACAGCGTTAGAAGGATGGTCGAGAAGTTGTCGCCAGTATCTCAGACGTTTGGGGGGCGGGGTTGCTTACCCATGAAGGGGCCGCAGAAGATGGTGGCGGAGAAGCAGGCGACGGCGATGCCGCGGGTCTCGTTGGAAAACATGTCGGAGAAGACTGCCGCGACGATGGTGAGCGGGGAGGAGCCGAAGAGGCCGCAGAAGAAGCGCGCGATCATCAGCGTCTGGAAGTCCTTGGCGACGGCCACGGCGATGTTGAAGATGCCTGTACAGCCATCAGTATCTGCATGTGTGCACTCTCGATCTCCTCTCAATGCGAGGCCTTTGCCACCCACCAAACGCGAACGCCGCGATGATAATCGGCACCCGCCTCCCATACAGCTCGCTCATCGGCGCGAACAGGATCGGTCCGCACGCATAGCCCAACACGAACAGACTCGTCCCCAGCGTCACCACCTCGCGGCCCTTGTGGAAGTGCTGCCCCACGGGCGTCATGGCGGCCGAGAAGACCGAGCTGGCAAAGGTCGCGGCCATGGCGTCCCAGATGAGGATGCTCGCGATGACGATCTTCTTCTTCATCGGCCAGTTCTGCGCGTGCGAGGGATCGCTGTGCCCATCGAATTCTACCACGTATTCTTCTCGCTCAGGCAGCAGGGGAGGGTAGGGCTTCCCGCCGCCGAAGTTGGGCAATTTGGGTCCCTCGGAGGTGCCTGTTTTGCGGCTGCCCACGGTGAGGGAGTGCTGCAGCCGGTGCTCGGCGATGCGCTGCACGGCCGTCGGGTGCCGGTCGAGGTAGCTCATGATCTTGAACTCAATGGCGGCCTCGTTCCCAGACATCGTCGCGATGGATTGCAGCCGGTGCACGCGCTCTCGCGGCTCGCCGCGGATGGACTCACGGGACGCGGAGGTGACGGAGGACATGCTGCTGGCGACCGACTCGAGCCTGGCTGCTCGCGGCGGCCGCTCGGCTTCCTCGATCGCGGGCTCGACTTCCTCCGTGGCGTGCTCGCCCGGTGGCGGGTTTCCGCTGGCATCGGCTCGTGGGTGTAACGTGTAGTACTCGCGCCGCAGACCGGGCGTCGCCTCGTAATCCCGGTCCCATCGTTCGGGGTCTGCATCGTACTGCGCCTTTACAATTTGCAAATCCCTCTCGTCGAGAGGCATATTGATGATCGCCGCTCGAGATCTGCAGAACTGCGGGTCGTTCCGCCTGAGGGAGTGGACAACTCCAATGCCTTTATCGTGATGCGCGGGTCCAGAAGCACCGAAAGTTGATGCGATTTGACGTCTTCAAAGCCTGGGGAGTCGTCTCCCAAGAGCGCATTGAGTACGGGTGAGGATGTAGATGGCCAAGCTACGTCCGAAGGTACCGTAAAGCTTTGACTAACGCGAAAGCTGACTGAGCCGCTGACTACGAGCGGTCGCCAGCAGATGTCATTCCAGAGGAGTTGCGGCCGGCTTCAATGATGTTTGGTTAATCACCAAGGGAGTCTAGGAGATATAGTCACTAATCAGATCAGTTCACGCAGATTATCTGCGCCGCCACCTCTCACTGCCGTGCGCTGCGGAGACAGCTCCACAGCGTATGAAATGATGACGTGTAGGTATGAAAGGGGCGGAGTTCTGACGCGAATGCGGTGGCTTCATGAAGAGAGATACTTGTAGTTTCGAGATGCTATCCGCAGTTATGGACGGCGAACTACGGAGTAGTGCAGGCTACAAATACCATGACTGCCCAATCCGGCAAGATGCACGCTCGTCTTAGACTCGCATGCTTGGCCCGCATGGCCTCACTCGATGCACAGACAACCCGGAAGGACATGATCAAACGAACGCCAAGCTACGTCCTCCTGCGTTCTAGGACATGACAAGCTCAAATGCATGCCTGGCCGCCTGCCTCCGATGCATACACATCTTCTTACCTGGAAGCACTCCAGCAGTGCCCCCTCCGCCCTCCTCTCCCCATTCTGGGTTCGATTGCCCTTAGCCAATCTCTCAGGTGAGTTCACTCTGCTGCCATCCGAAGCAGACTGAGTGTGCCGGGCACTGCCGGTCACATCATGAAGCCGCCATCGTTGCATTCCCGGCCTGGTCTTCAACACTCTCCTCGACCCTGAAACGGTCATCGTTCGATACGGGCCTATCACTGTGGGGCAGGCGACTCTGGCTGGCTGCCTTGCCTGCCAACCTCCGTATTGGCGCAGCGACCGTTATCCCATGCTTCGGGCCCTTATGATGGTACGCCCTTTGCGTCGGCAGACAGACTTCTATAGTCCAACGCGGCGCTTCATGCCACTGGCGCAATGCTGACCGACGTGGCACCGTTGGTCGCACTCTGTAGATGTCGTCTTCTGAGTCTTGCTCCAGCCTTGGTTCCCATCGGATGTCTCCTTGTCCAACACCGAACCAAGCGGTACTGCCATCCAGCAAGCACTTCGCGAAGCAGCAGCGTAAGTATCATGTGGCCATCATGCAGACTCCTTGAAAAGATGCCACAAGCATGAAAAAGTTCATGTGCCGTCGACGGAAGGAGCCTCCTCTTCACCCTTCGCACCATCCTTGCCGCCACTCCACAATTTGGTCGACCAGTCCTTGATCGCCTCCAGCTTCCGCGTGACCCAGCTCCACCATCCGTCGCTGTCGCCGTCCTTCTCGTCGTTCGTCAGATCGTCGTGGACTAGAGGTCCCGTTGCCGCTGCTGCACCCTCTGATACGGATGAAGCCACAGATGGTGGCGTGGGTGGAGTCGGAGGCCTAGGCGGCGTTGGAGGCGTAGGCGGCGTTGGAGGCGTGGGGGGCGTTGGAGGTATTGGCGGAGTAGGAGGTTGAGGCGAGCCGACGGGCGACAGCAGCATAGGCATATTCGACTTCACGGGCGGGATCCCCGCAGTAGGCACCATGAAGTCCGGGCGATTGGCCAGATTAGGCACCTCGGGCGGCAGGCTCGCCTGCGCTTCTCCGTGCGGGTATGCCAGATTGGGCACCTCCGGCGGAAGAGCGAGGCTTTGATCGTCCTGTGGGTCCTCTGGGACCTCGACCCATCCATCAAAGTCGTGCAAGCCGCCGGGCTTCAGCGGGAGCCGGAGCGTGCCATTGTTCTCCACCGGCATGAGGCCCAGGCTATCGCAGACGATGCCGTAGACCTCCGTGTTCTGGAAAGGGACCAGCTCGCTGCGGGGGAGATGTGGGAAGGCAGGTCCGCGGGCGACGAAGATGGCGCGCATGAGCGGATGCTGGTTGTCGTAGCCGTGCAGGCCGCGAGGATGGTACACTTCGCCAGACTCGATGCCCGCGGCTACATTGAACTCGTCCTTGGTCACGATGGCCCAGCCGGCTTGGGGTACCAACCAGAGAGGCGCGATGCGGTCGTTGTTGCTGAAGTGGTACCGTGCAGGCATATCGCTATCGCGGAGGTAGACCTCGAACGCACGTTTGTACTTGGAAAGCTGTGACTTGCTCTTCAGATCGGTGTAGAGCTGCTGAAGCTTGGCAGGGCTAGAGTCGTAGGGTCGGAGACCATACAGTGGCCAGCCGTCGATATGCTCTATCAAGCTCCTGTCGACAAGATCCTCAAGCTGAATCAGTCTGCTCGTAGACGTGGTCGCCATGCCATGGTCGGACACGATGACGATGTTGAGGATGTCTGTAAGGTTCCGTCGCGCAATGCCATCGAATAGCGCCCCGAGCATGCCGTCCACTTCCGCAATGGTGCTCCTGATATAAGTGCTGTTCGGCCCATACAGATGGCCATCGGAATCGACATTCGGGACGTAGGCGGCGATGAGCTGCGGGCGGAGCTCAGCCGCGTCACCAGCAGGCTCATCGAGAGCGCTAGGGAGATCCAGCCAGCCCAGGATCCGGCTGACCTTGTTGTCGAGGTGCTCGTCGCCGTTGTAGCGGTCGACGTAGCTGGCCTCCACGCCCTGGATACCGCCCTCGACTTCGCTGCCCGGCCACATGTGCACCCCGGTCTTGACGCCGCTCTTCTCAGCGGTCACCCAAATCGGCTCAGCGGTCCACCACTTCGCTTGCATGCTCCGCAACGAGTCCCCGTAGTCGAACTCCGCCTGCAGAGCTGGGTCATAGAACGTGTTACCGACGATCCCGTGACTCTCGGGATGCAGCCCGGTGACGAGCGTGAAGTGGTTCGGGAAGGTAAGCGAGGGGAAAGATGGTAGCATATACTTCGGGCTCACGCCCTGCCGCATGAGAGCACTCAAGGTTGGGGTGAGGTTGCGATGCAAGAAGTCCGCTCGGAACCCATCCAGAGAGATGAGGATGGTCGTCGGCGCGAACGTGTGCGTACCATTCGACAAGGTCTTGGGCCGGTAGCTCGATGCTCCGGGCTTCTCCTCCGCGGCCGGCATATCATCCCCTCCCAGCGACGCACCAGGTACGTCTGCCTGCCCCTTCTCGGTCCCCTTCGGTGCCTGTCGATTCGAAACCCGCCAAGCACCATACAGCAGCGCGAGGAACGCAAGCACAATGAGCACATGCACGGCCGCAAAACCGCACCATCTCCTCCGCTTCGTCTTCCTGCTCGCCCGTGTCTCCCCCAACCGCGCCAGATCCACTTCGCTAGAGTGCCCGCTGCTCTCGGCACTGCTCGAGCGCGGCCCCCCCTCCTCCAACTGGTACATCAGCTCCCTCTTCTCCGGGTGCCGTCCGCTCCGCCTCCGCTTCTGCCGCTTGGATCTGCCCCCATCGTGCCGTCGCGACGAAGACTTTTCATTCTGAGATAACAGAGTCTCCGCTTCTTCTTCTGCGCCCAGTGTCTCTTGGTCGTGTCGCCTGACATCCACGGAGGAACGTGGCGGGCCGCCGTGCTCTGTCTCGCGCTCGCGATCCGACTCGGCTTCGTCGTTCGCTGCGTGCGCCATATTTGATATTGTGGGTGTTCTTAGGTATCATAGGCGGTGTTTGACCACAGTGATCGCTCCCGCAGCCTGGCGGGCGCCGGCAATGCGTCGATGACCGTCGCGTCGAGGTCCGAAGTCAAGGAATGTGGTGATGCCTTAGGCTATACGAGTGAACATGAGGTCTACATGGCAGCAAAGCGCAGGAGCCGTTTGGTCAACACCGGCGGGCAGTTGCGATGAACCATAGTACCAAGAGCACGGGTGACTGATCGAATGGTTGGGGATTGCCCAAGCGTTGCAAGCTCATGAAGCCATAGGTATGTAAGACAGTGCGGCCATAGCAAAACTCCCCCAAGTAAGATACACACCGAGACCCATTGATATCATATGATCCCAATATACTACGTACGCCGATGTCCATAGTCCATACCGTTCATCCGGACAGTGAGCCAGCCGGCATCATCCGTCATCTCAGGTTCCGACTGCCGATCCATCGCCCATCCCTCGGCGTCCCAAATAGTAGTAATATGTCGCGTGATTATGAGAAGCATCGACGTCGCCATGACTTCGCAGTCAGCCGCGAGGCCATCGTAGTCGCTGTGCACCATGGCCCCCATTGACCTGACAGATCAGCGTTGAAGGGGTGGCGCATTAGCAAGCCACGCGTAACAATATCATAAGCATCCCAGGCCGGCCGCCGTAAGTGATGCTTCGTGACGCGTGGCGTGAGCGGTTTGTGGTCTAATCTTGGAATGGAGAATCCTTCGTGAAGTCCAGAGAGGCATGGGCGCGACGCTATCGCCCGCCATACCCGCCGTACTCCACCCCCTGCATCGCTGCCGCGGGCGGCGGCCCGCCGTTGTACGCAGATTGGCCCGGGCCCGGGTTGAGCGGTGGCAGGGCGATGCTGGCGTTGCCGTTCGTCTGCGGGCCCGCGGACTGGTTGAGCTGCGACGTGAAGTGGCCGTACACGTGCGGCGCATTTGGATGCTCGCGGCGCAGGTGCTGATGCATGACCTGGATCTCCGTCTTGAGCATCTCATTCTCCTTCAGCGCGTCGCGGCCGTAGTCGATGTCCCGTTGCTGCCTCTGCAGCTGCTCGTTCAGGCTGCGCTCGTTGAGCTGCACGAGACGCAGGTATTCAATCGCTTTGCGAGGCATCAGTAAATCGACTCTACCATCATGATCGTTGTGGCATACCTTTAGTGAGGATCTCCCACTTGCTCGCCTTCGTACCACCATTGGCTGGAACCGCCTTGTTAAGGTCCTCGAACAGATCCTTCATCTCGCTCCTCCGCTTCCGCTCGGCAAGCTTGTGACTTACGCGCAGTTCAGGCGTCCTGCTGTAGTTACCAAGAGCCTGCTGGGCCAGCTGGTCCTTCTGCAAGCTCTCCAGCGTCCTATGCTGCAGGCTGTGATGGTGAGTCGTCCCTTGCTGGTCCTCCAGTCTCCTCTGGCCCGGCGGCAAGCGCGAGTCGTTAGAGAAGATACTGCTGCGAATGGAATTGCCGGCTATGCTGTTCGTGCGCGAATACGTGTGACTACCGGTGATGCTCGACTCGTCACTATCCGAATCGTGGCCCCGCTCTTCAGGTATTGGCTGGTCCGGGAACGCCCACGCATAGCCTTGCGTCGGTCGCGCTGCCATGGGGTCTGGAGCGCCTGACACCCGGCC
>JAWDJV010009965.1:0-12496 GCA_033119285.1 Teratosphaeriaceae sp. CCFEE 6253
GTGTTGCGGGTGAGTGCCGAGGGGAAGGTGGATGAGGGAGTCCAGAGAGCATTGGAGGAGGCGGTACAGATGGTGGCAAAGGAGTGCGACGGTTCGTAGCGGCGGTAGGAGCGCACCATCGTTGGACGGGATGGCGATGGCCGGCCGAGTCGATGGGAACTTTTTGATGTTCATCGCATGCACCCCGCGATCCGGCAGTGAGTGCCGGGCGGGACGGAGGGCCATATATACCATTAGCTGAATGCCATATCAGCCGCGCCCTTTGCTTCGCAACTAGCTTCGCACCGCATTATTCTTTCGTTGCCATGGCACCGCCTAGTTGCTATAGCATCCCCATCCCTTTAGCACTGCTGCCGCCGCATCTCCACTACCTCCCTCCCGCTCTACTACCTCGGCGCCGCCTCTCTACCCTCTACTACCTCTCTACTACATCGCCGCCGCTCCCCGGCTGCCTTTGTAATGGGCCCTAAGATTGACCTAGAGCCCTACCGCGCTTAGCTCCCCGCTTGGATAGATAGCGGTGTTAGATATAAAGAGATACACGAGTAGCTAAAGGCTATAGGTATTACAATCGGCTACTCTACGCTAAGGGCCTAGTTCTCATTATCTAGTGGCGTCGTATCAAGGGCAAGGTACTTCAAGGACTCTACGGAGCTACGGGCTCGCGTAGTGTACCTATTCTTCGCGTTGCGTTGCTCGGATAATGAAGCTATCTAGATACTATAGCTTGACGGCTTCTAGATTAAGTAGAGGAGGCTACAGCGGTTGCGCATTAAGATAGGCCTCAAGAAGCGGCTAGCCGTTAACGAGGCTAGCCGAGAAGCAATCGACGCAATTATAGAGGAGCTAGTTAAGGATAAGATAGAGGCTAGCTATATCGAAGACTATAGGCGGAGGTAGCTCTATATACATATGCGGTCGAAGTACAACATTGTAGGTAGGTACGCGATTTGCGCTTTGTAGCTGCCGCGCGCGTGCTTCGCTAACTACGGTACTAGAATAGGGACCGTTTGTACTACGCCGCTCGACTAGCAAACCCGGAGGGCGTCGACTAGCGAAGGCGCCGCGCGAAGCTTCATCGAGGCGCCTATGCGGTGCCTAGGCCGAACTATTGCTAGTTAATGGACGGCCACTATAAGCTAGAGCACTAGGGTGTTACGAACATCGTAGTACATGACGCGGAAGACTCCGCGCGAGCAACTTACTCCATTAGGCGTCCGCCTTAGCGCATGGAGCAAAACTAGTTACGTGACTAGGTTTGCTCCATTGCTCTATCCGCTCTATGTCCATGGAGCACATAGAGCACATGGAGCAGGACAACGAGACACGAATCTCCTTTGTATATATCGCGATGGATCTCTATATAGGTAGTTCGTGTTCAACTTATGTTTCAATCCAACTGAAAGGTCTTCGCATACTAACGCTCAGTGATTCACTTAGAGAGGTTCATTAGGTTCTACTAACATAGAGAGAAGTATTCCTACACCCGTGTCTTGACACTAACTAAGCCCACCGAGCTCTACTACGTCGAGACGACTTTGTCGGATCGCAACACTTTGAACACCCTCAAGGACTTAGTAGTTCTTTAGACACGACATGTCTTCCATCGATAGAAGCGCCAGTACGGCCTCCGCCACACGCTCTAGGAGCGACGACAAGATAAAGGTCGCTAAACCCGACTTCTTCTACGGAGACCGCTACAAGCTCGACGATTGGCTTAACCAAATCCTCTTATACTTCAAGATAGAGGAGGTTAGAGAGGACAAGCAGTGTCTTACTGCTGCCTCCTACCTTAGAGGTGAAGCCTAACAATGGATTCGACCCCGACTTACCGACAAGTTGCTACGTAATACCGACTCGGAAGGAATCTTCACGAACCTCCGATCGTTCATTATGAAGATACGCTCCATCTATGGACTTAGCAACGACCAACAAGTCGCGATTCGACAGATCCAACACGTCACTTAGAAAGCGTTAGCATCGCAGTTCACCGCCAAGTTTACCGAATACGCGGCCAAGACTAGATGGGACGACAACGCCTTACGTACCATGTACTACCGTGGACTCAAGGACAACCTAAAGGACGAGCTTATGCGCTACGGAGCAGATCAATCGACGCTGTCGCTCTTATAGCGAGCAGCAATCGAAGTCGATAACAAGCTCTACGAACGATCCATAGAAAAACGACACAACCATTAGGACTACGGACGATCTAGCTATGCTGCCAACGGCTAGTCCGGAGGCAAGCAACGTCGCGATCCTAATGCCATAGAAATCGACATCATCTAGAAACGTCCTATGAACCGAGGACGGGGTAGAGGACAGAAGGGCAGATACCAAGCCTAAGGGAACAAGCGAGAAGACAGGAAGTGCTACAACTGTTAGAAGACAGGACACATTGCAAAGGACTGCCGTGGCCGCAAGGTGCAACCACAGCAGCGTAGGGCTAACACGTAGCCTTACGAGGTCAACGTCATGACTAGAACGGACAACGAGTCACCGATCGAAACGACTCGCGGCGAATGCGACACTACGGCTCAAGAAGAGCCCAAGCACGCTTGGATGCACTGGACGGCTTGCTACGACGACTCATGCACGACGCATTGGTCCTCCAAGAACAACGAAGGGTATTTCCCTAGCCGCCTACGCAAGCATCGCAAGGAACTCAACGTCATTAAAAGGCATGGATGGAATACTATTTACTATGACCTCCCTCTAGATAACGAAGTACTAGCATTGCGCCTACTATCACCACAGCAGGACAGAGACGACGGCTATTACGCCCGAGGAAGGTCTCTACCTCCGTACATGCGAGAGGACACAACCCTACACAAGAACTACGAAGACTCTCTAGAAGAAGAGAGCGACACCGAATCAACCAGACAGGCTATGGTGCTCTAGAGCACGAGACAACCCGACTACAACCAAATCATAGACCTAGGAGTACTACTAGAAGTCGACGGTTCCGCTACCGATCAAGCACCAACGCCGGAAGAATCCGAAGACGAATATTCCGACGACGACGAACTAGACGACAACGAGGTACTCAACTTCATAGTGGATGGACTAGAACCAATCCGACGAATGGTCCTCTACCTAGCCTAACGATTCGAGGAGATGTTTCCTAAGATATCCGGGAAGCGACGACTACACCCTTACGAGTTCGAGCAAACGATGCTCTAACTACGATCCATGTTCTAGACCTACAGACAAATCAACAACCTCGAGGACTACAATCACTTGTACGTTCGAGAGGCCGTACCAATAGGAAGCGTATTCCATCCAAGCGGAGGATACCTTACGCCAATAGGAATTGCCATCTCTAGACAAATAAGAGATCGTGTACACATCGTTGTATAGCGATACAAGGAGATCGAACAAATCTAGGTCAAATACTAGGACGATAAGATCCTAGAGCAAGAAATGAAACGGCAATGTACAAATCACATGTCACAGTAGTCGATACCTCCACTCATGCTAAACGGAATGATACCTACGACCTACACAGGAAGGATCTTCCAACATTACCGAGCTACGCTTAAAGGACAAGTCACGATGATACAGCACGGAGGAAGGATCACATTCCGATCCAAGGGTGGACCCCTTAATTGGGAAATCTGCCTCAACGACACTAGGACCTCCGCTACACAGTCAAAAAACTAATGAGACCCGTCGATGAGAGCAGATTACGGGAACTCAACAACACGAATGCTTAGACGACTTTAGCACTAGTCTTCCGCACCAAATACATTGTAGATGGACACGAAACCTACGCCATAATTGACTCCGGAGCTAGCGGAACATTTATATCATTACGGTTTGTAAGCCACTACGGGATCGCTACCCGAAAGAAGAAAAACGGCGGATACGAATTGACGGCCGTCGATGGCTCGTTACTACCCGACGTAGATAGTAAGACAATGCCACTGCAACTAATCTTCCAACAGCACTACGAGACGGTTGTCCTAGATGTTGTGCCTATGGCCAGGCATAATATCGTCCTGGGCACTCCTTGGTTGGAACGACACAACCCCCATATCGAATGGAGGAAACGAGTACTCACCTTTGAGAGATGTCTTTGCGTCATCGACATCAACCCTTTACATCGGCAGAGTTTGGTGAAGGATGAGGGAAGGACGGACACACAACTCCGCCAACCGACAACGACGCCACAGTTTGGCTCAAGTTCGACAGATACCAGCAAGGTCCTGCAGGGTCACAAAGTCAGAACTAATGAAGGACACGACGCACCTTCGGACATCCCTAAAGAGTTCCAAAGATGGAAGCGACTCTTTCAGGAAGAGACAGGGCTCGACGCCTTGCCTAAGCACCAACCATGGGATCACAAGATCAGACTCCAGCCTAATAAGGACCCACCATGGGGACCACTTTACGCACTATCACAACGAGAACTAGAAGAACAACGTAAGTAGATCGACAAGTACTTAGCCAAGGGCTAGATACGCAAATCCTAGTCACCTGCGGCCTTACTAGCAATGTTCGTTCCGAAGAAACCAGACAAGCTACGGATGGTTATCGACTACAGACGACTCAACGCGATCACGATCAAGAATCGGTACCCGCTACCGAACATTGAAGAAATGAAGAACAGGCTTACCGGAGCACAATGGTTCACTAAGATCGACCTACGCGACGCCTTTCACGGCATACGCATGGCCGAAGGTAAAGAATGGAAGACCGCCTTTAGGACACGCTTTGGACTCTACGAGTTCTTAGTAATGCCATTTGGTCTTACTAACGCACTAGCCACCTACTAGGAAATCATTAACGAGACGCTTCGACACATCCTCGATATCATCGTCATTGCCTATGTGGACGACCTACTAGTGTTCACAAAGGGCAGCCGAGAACAACACATTAAGGATGTCGACACCGTCTTCGAACGACTGGACAAGGCAGGATGCCGAACCGCACTAGAGAAGTGCAAATTCTTTAGGAAAGAGGTTGACTTCCTCGGATTCATCGTCAGCGTCAATGGAATACGAATGGACCCCGAGAAGATCACGTCCATTATGGAATGGCCGGCTCCTGAAACAGTCAAGGACGTCCAGGCATTCCTAGGACTTGCGAACTACAACCGCAAGTTCATTTAGGACTACTCTAAGATCGCCACGCTACTTACGAACCTTACGAGAAAGGACATCGTGTTCAATTAGGGAGCAGACTAGGAAAAGGCGTTCCGACGCCTCAAACAAGCAAGTACATCCGCACTAACACTGGCTATGTTCGACCCAAAGAAGAAAGTCATCATCGAAACCGACGCATCCGACTTTGCTATTGGGGCTTGCCTTACTCAAGAAAACAACGGCAATCGACACCCCATCGCATACTTCTTAAGGAAGATGTCACTAGCGGAACAGAACTACGAAATCTACGACAAAGAGCTACTAGCAATCGTCGCAGCATTACGCCATTGGAGAATATACTATGAAGGAGCAACCGGACTAACTATCTACTCGGATCACAAGAACCTACAATACTTTACAATCACCAAGGATCTTTCGAGACGACAATGTCGATGGTCAGAGCTACTCGGACAATACTAGTTCGACATCATATACACTCTAGGCAAGGACAATGGGCGCGCCGACGCGCTAAGCAAACGAATCGACTACATGGAAGATACTTCGTCAAAACTACAACGAATCCTCAAGATCAACAAGGATGGCAGCTTAAGCGTAGATGCTTAGGAGTTCAACGCTACCTTAAGGATACTCCGCGATGACTAAGAACAATTCCTAGTCGAACATAGGAAGTTCAAGGTACTACCCGGAAAAGAGGACAACTGCATTCGAGATCACCACGATGGACCGACACTCGGCCACCCTGGGATTGCTCGAACTACGGAACACGTACGACGCAACTTCGTGTTCTCCGACATGAGACGAAAGGTCTCTAAGTACATTAAACGATGCGACAGCTACAACAAGAACAAGGCCTCGCGGCACGCCAAATACGGAAACCTAGAATTCCGCGAACCGCCTTAGTAGCCTTAGGACGAGGTCACGATGGACTTCATCGTCAAACTTCCCAAGTCCAAAGACCTAGTGCTAGGAGTACAACACGACTCCATACTAGTCATGGTCGATCGACTTACTAAATACTTACACTTTATCCCTTGTAGCGAGTCCATTAACGTAGAGCAGTTAGGCTGCCTCGTGCTCGACAGACTTATACGCTACCATGGGATACCGATAGTCTTTATTACAGACCGAGACAAGCTCTTCACATCCAACTACTAGAAGACGCTCGTCGCAGCAATGGGAATCAAGCATAAGCTGTCTACAACTTTTCACCCACAGACGGATGGACAGACAGAACGAAGCAACTAGTCGCTAGAAGCGTACCTACGCCATTACGTCAATTACGCACAGGACAATTAGGTCTTACTGCTGCCTATGGCACAGATTACACTCAACAACAACGCTTCCGAGACAACTAGACAAACACTATTCTTCGCCAACCATGGTAAGAATCCGAGCCTGTTCATGGAACCACGACTTAGACTACAGACACACCGTGCCTTGGCCAACTCTAGATCGCTTAAGGACATCCATGCTGCTATGCGACAAGCAATCACCAAATCCCAAAATGCCTTAACAAGCAGCCGACACAAGGACTCAAAAACGGCACCTCTACTTAAGAAGGGGGATAAGGTGTACCTCCTTACGAAAAACCTAAAGATACGACGAGGTACAAGGAAACTAGATCATATGAAGGTCGGACTATTTTTGGTCGACAAACAAAGAGGCAAAGCTAGCTACAAGCTTAGCCTACCTAAAGATGCTAGGATACACCTAGTGTTCCACATCTCACTCCTGGAACTAGCAGAACTAGACTCTACGCTACAAACAACGTTCCACTTCGAACCATAGGAGGACGACAAATTCGAAGTCGAGAAAGTCCTAGAGAAACGAGGTCAGCACTATCTCGTCAAATGGAAGGGATACCCAGAGTTAGACAACACCTAGGAACCCAAGAAACATCTTACCCACTGCATAGAGGAACTTCGGAAGTTCCAGTAGCGCCGCACGAGACTAACTACAAGACATTAAGTCTCAATTACCTCCTACGAAGGATCGGGCTGCAGAATTGGAACCCCTAGGATGCCTACACTATATCTAGGAACTCCTTAGACAAAAGCATCCCACCTAGATGGACTCATCATCAACCGGTCGTCCCAAGGGGCAGGCTCAAACGATGGAAGGTCGAGTTCCGCCATAAGCTCCTCTATCTCCTACTCCTTAATGCCACGCTCTTTAATGGCAACTGCCTCGTCTGCCCGGCGACTGTTCTAGTCCAACTGACGATGCAGCCGCATCTCTTTAGCCAACGCTTCGCTAAGGCGGCTCTAAGCATCCAACACCGTAGACTGCGCAACCATCGTCGCCATGCGCGCTTTATCAACCTTCGCCATTAACGACTTCCGTTCCCTAGAGAGTTTCGAAAACTCATTCGCGGTAACACGAATATCGCAATCCGAAAAGTTGGAACGATTGCAATGGTTGCACCGACCACTCCGGACGTGCACGCGGCACACCTTCTTGTCGACCTTGCAATGGTTGCAAACGGTAGGCATGATGTCGCCGTACTCGTCTATGAAATCAGCGAGTACGTGTCGTCGGTCGCGAGAGGATTTTGGTCTGGCCTTGCGGACTCTAGAAGGCATCGTTAGATAAAGAACGAAGACGAACATCAGAATGAATAAGCTTAGGGACTAAGCTAGACTGGAAGGGGAATGGTGTTACGAACATCGTAGCACATGACGCGGAAGACTCCGCGCGAGCAACTTGCTCCATTAGGCGTCCGCCTTGGCGCATGGAGCAAAACCAGTTACGTGACTAGGTTTGCTCTATTACTCTATCCGCTCTATGTCCATGGAGCACATAGAGCACATGGAGTAGGACAACGAGACACGAATCTCCTTTGTATATATCGCGATGGATCTCTATATAGGTAGTTCGTGTTCAACTTATGTTTCAATCCAACTGAAAGGTCTTCGCATACCAACGCTCAGTGATTCACTTAGAGAGGTTTATTAGGTTCTACTAACACAGAGAGAAGTATTCCCACACCCGTGTCTTGACACTAACCAAGCCCACCGAGCTCTACTACGTCGAGACGACTTTGTCGGATCGCAACATAGGGCATCTAGATCTATGCTACTATCGACGTCTATTCGCGGTACATTATCTAGATCTACGTTAGTATCTCTGCTAGGTCCTAGGTCTCCGTCCTTACGTAATACCTCTATATAGTCGCTAGCTCTAGTGTCCTCCTAAGGATTATCCGATCTAACCGCGGCTTAGAGACTAAGCTAGCAGTAGTAGCGCACCTTACACTTAGTAGCGAGCTCCGCACCCGCGAAGATAGCTAGCCTCTATAGTTTGGCGATTGCTTTAGGTACGGCACGAGCAAGAAGAACTAGCGGATCGAAGCCTAGTAGAACCAACAGTCTAGGTCTATACTACGCCGGTAGCGGGAGTACTTCGAAGAGCTAAGTAGAGATGGAGACTATAATAAGGACCGCATCGTACACCGCATTGCGTTCCTAGCGGTGTACATGCCTATTATCTAGTAGACGGCCCTCGCGTACGCCGACCTATAGGCTTAGTACGACATCCGTAGGCAAGTAGGAGCTTACGTTGTTGCCGGCAAGCCTTACACTATGTACTTCTACCCTTAGCTATCTAGTAGCGAGCACTATAGAACACCAATCGACCCTACAAGGCTATAGGAGATAATAGATAATGTTGTAGGATTTGGTACGTATAGATGTACCTCGCGCGCGCCTCGCGAGCGGGCTCGCACACGGGTATACAACAGCGTACTACTAATCTAGCGGGTCTTGTAGTCGATCTCGACTACTACTATACCTGTTTACGCGCCTCGCGAGGGCCTCGTAGGTAGATTCGCGTCTCGCGTAGTTAGGAAACTTATAAGGCATAATAGCTAATAGCTTTCTACTAGATCTTAAGTAGTACCTCCCCCCAACGACCCTATAGTAGTGTAAGTAGTATCTCTATAATACCGACTACCCTACGCTACTTAGCGGTAGAGAGTTCGATGTAGTAGGCAACCGCCTTTATCGACAAGCCTATCTAGCCCTCCGTAATGCTCTCTAAGCTTATATTAACCTCGGCTTCGACGACCTTGGAGAATCTATAAGGCCTACGGAGCCATAGTAGTTCTACTACAATAACGCTCCTCTACGTAAGGAGATAGAGCGCCTACGATAGGCTAACGATGCCGTAGGCGGGCAAATAGACGGGCTAGAGTTCGAAGAGCTATTTGATGCCGAGGTAGTAATGTAGGAAGCTATGTAACTATAGCGTATTAACACGGGTTAGACGCGTTAACAAGACAGCCTTGTACTACCCTCGCGTCGGAAGAGCTACGTAGTAATAAGCCGTGTAGGCCCCCCGTATTCTTCTCCGTCTCTTCGCTTACACTCCTCGTCGTCTACTAGCTACAGCGCTCTAGTAAGTACACCCCCTCTACCTTGCTTAATGCAGTTCTAATTTAGTAGTCGCACGTAGCCTCTTTACCGAACCCTCTCTTTAGTACCCTATTAGCGCTCGGCAAATCGACATAGCAATCGCTTAAGGTCCGTTCTACCTTGCAATAGGCACTAAGCATAATGCGCAGTGCCCGGACGACGACTACTACGAGGCCTATAGCAAGAAGAACCCTAGGCCTCGAGAGCACCGAGTCGATCTCGTAACAGCACGAACGAATTGCGGTCGCGGCTTAGATATACTAAGCGGATCCTCGACTACGCGTAGCTCGCAGCGAGGCGCTAGCGAGGCTGCTCCTATACGTACTTCCGACATGGACATACGTCTATAGAGAGTTCGCAACCGCAGCGGCAATGGGAACGAGTATCCCCTTAGGCCGCCGGCGGTGCGCGGCTTATAGCGGAGCGCTAGCGAGGCGACTACGCGGTCCTCCGACCCCTACTAGAACCCTAACTCGAATACTTTCGCTATTGGCGCACCTTCTAGCTTACAGTAGACCGTAGCTACTAGGCTCCGTTCCTTCGCATCGATACCTAACTAAGCCATTACGGAGGCAACCCGCTAGAGCGCGTTCGACCGCCGTTAGTAGCCCTTCGCATTAAACGCTAGCTCGGTAACAGCCTCATTACGCTAGCTAGCTACTTAACGTGCTCCCTCCGCCTACCTACCTTATCTCGTAGCTACTACCGGCAAGAAGAAGGAGCTAAACAAGCCGTACAAGTACAAGGTAACTATATAGAGTTAATGGATGCAACTCGATAAAGAGTTATTAACTATTAAGCCGTTCTATAATGAAGAAGGCTCTCTACTACTAGCTACTATTACATCGAGCTAGATTGATAGCTTCCGCGAGTCTACGTTTAAGGACTCTAGCGCCTCGCTGTTGCGATCCGACAAAGTCGTCTCGACGTAGTAGAGCTCGGTAGGCTTAGTTAGTGTCAAGACACGGGTGTAGGAATACTTCTCTCTATGTTAGTAGAACCTAATAAACCTCTCTAAGTGAATTACTAAGCGTTGGTATACGAAGACCTTTTAGTTGGATTGAAACATAAGCTAAACACGAACTACCTATGTAGAGATCCATCGCGATATATATAAAGGAGATTCGTGTCTCGTTTGACCGTTCGACTATGTTGCTAGTTAACCGGTCGGTTCGGGTGTATAGTCGTTCGACTATGTCGGTAGTCGACTAGTCGGTTCGACTAAGTTGTGTAACCGTTAGTCGGTTACGTACGCTACGTTATGTCTTGGCTAATTCCGTTGGCTGTAAACTTCTCGCGGCTGTGTCTTCCTACGCAGCCTAGCGCATGTTCGTAACATTACCCCCTCCTTATCTTCTAGCTCGTCCTCGAGCTTCTCCTATAAGTACATTCTATGTTCCTTTATTATAAGCGGAGAACTACTAACACGAAAAGAACGCCGTAAACGACAAGCGCTTGTTATCGAAGCCGAAGGAAACGAGATGCCGTCCCCCTGTTCTTCTTGTCGGGACGCGAAGGTACTAGAAGGGAGAGATCGTCCGAGGTGCGTAGTAG
Organism: Teratosphaeriaceae sp. CCFEE 6253; assembly: GCA_033119285.1. NCBI lineage: Eukaryota > Fungi > Ascomycota > Dothideomycetes > Mycosphaerellales > Teratosphaeriaceae > Teratosphaeriaceae sp. CCFEE 6253. Next base: position 11,075 of record JAWDJV010009965.1, read on the forward strand.
ATGTTCGATTTAGTTATTGTTCGCAATGCGTGCGAAGGGGTTACTCCGGGTGTAACGTAATTGTTACATGGACGGAGTAGGAGCGATTGCGGAGTTAGCGTCGTAAGCTAAAGCGTTAGCTAGACGAGGCTAAGGAGAAGGTAACCGAGGCTATGTCTCGTGTACATCGTTTACGCAAGTAGCTACGTATAGCGGAGGACCGGGAAGAGAAGGCGATAAGCAAGGAGTTTGTCGAGCTATAGAAACCGCCTTCTAAGGGTATAGGCGCTCTAGAGGCTCCCGCCGAATGCCTGTTGGAGCTAGAGGGTGTCCCGGAGGAATTGGAAGGCGTGTTCCAACTTCCTATCCCTTCTTAGGCTAAGTTCTCGATGATCCCTGACGCCGAATTCTAGAGTTTTCCTACTGCGACTAGTAGAATTAGCGTAGCTTCGTAGAGCAATAGGTAAGGTAGTCCTTAGGTTCCTAGGTATTATCCTCCTTAGGGTATCCCTTCTATTTAACGAGGTAATGCTAACCTCGTTTTCCTAGGATTCCTTCGACAACGAACTTATTGTCTTCCTATAGTTCGAAATGGAACGTCGTCTATAGCGTGGAGTTCGGGTCCGCTAGTTCTAGGAGTAAGATGTAGAACACTAGGTGTATCCTAGTATCTTTAGGTAGGCTAAGCTTGTAGCTAGCCTTGCCTCTTCGTTCGTCGACTAAAAATGGTCCGACCTTTACGTAATCTAGTTTCTTTGTACCTTATCGAGTCTTAAGGTTTTTTGTAAGGAGGTACACTTTATCCCCCTTCTTAAGTAGAGGTGCCGTTTTTGAGTCTTTGTGTCGGCTGTTTGTTAAGGCATTCTAGGATTAGGTAATTGCTTGTCGCATCGTAGTATAGATGTCCTTAAGTAATCTAGAATTGGCTAAGGCCCTGTCGGTCTACGGCCTAAGTGTTACGGACACTCAAGAAGCGACTATAACAAACACAACCGAGACTAATACAGCGTTGTACTAAGGCCAAGGATGGCTTAGCTACGTAACACGATAGGTGTAGGAGATTACTCGATTACGACGTGATCTAGCGACTCGACTCGCACTTACGACTAGTAACTGCGATCCATATCGCAATCACTAGCAGTGACTACGATTACTACGGAACATAAATCTCCTTTGTATATATCGCGATAGATCTCTACATAGGTAGTTTGTGTTCAACTTATGTTTTAATCTAACTAAAAGGTCTTCGTATACCAACGCTTAGTAATTTACTTAGAGAGGTTCATTAGGTTCTACTAACATAGAGAGAAGTATTCCTACACCCGTGTCTTGATACTAACTAAGCCTACCGAGCTTTACTACGTTAAGACGACTTTGTCGGATCGCAACACTTTAAACACCCTTAAGGACTTGGTAGTTCTTTAGACACGACATGTCTTCCAT
>JAWDJV010009966.1:0-12433 GCA_033119285.1 Teratosphaeriaceae sp. CCFEE 6253
TCGACGACTTGTCGCCCGGGAAGAAGCTGGTGCTGCTGTTGTTCTCTCGAGGGCCCGTCGGAGTCGCAGGCGGAAAGCTGATCGTGCTACGACCAAAGCTCGCACTAGGACGATGCTCCGCCGAGATGGAGAGCGTGCTTGGATCGGGTGGAGTGAACGACTCCTGCGGCGTGTGTGGCGAGTGCTTCTCATCCGTCTCGTCCACGATCATCCCATTCAAAGCTGCGATTGACAAAGTCTTAGTAAAGGCGCCCGATCGAGTACAAAGGTGAGCAATCGACTTGGGCGGCTTCTTCGCGAGCGGCGTTGTCGGCGGCGCATATTTCTCGTGCGGAAGAGAGCGCTGCCGACTGTCGCAGGGCGATGGCGACACGCAGGCTGTCAGAGTGATGAACGGCGTAGCCGAGTCATCGACAGTGCGTTGCGATCGGTCATCGCCCCCAGCACTGGGCGCGTCAAAACAAGGGAGATGCTTACTGGTATCGTCGTCGGCAGACGTCTGGTCTTCGCCGGCTGGTGACGCGAATGTGTCCGGCCCCAAAGATGTCCTCCTGCCGAACAAGCTACTGCGCAAGCTGTTAGACTTGCCCTTCGATTGTGGCCGGATCGTCGTGACCGCCGCTGTGCTCTTCGTTGGCGTGGGTGGCAGGTCTTCGGTGCTTGCTTTGCTTTCAAGGCGATGAGTAGGCGAGTTGCCATTGATGTCGTCCCCATCGATGCTCAAGAAGCTGCCACGCCTCGTGAGCTGTTTAGCGCCCACTCGAGAGCCGAAGATGTTGACGCCTTTGCCAAAGGACTCTGGCGAGATCTTCAATGGACGGCCACCGAAAGGCGTGGTTGGGCTGCCGAACTCGTGTAGCGGATGCACAGGCTTGCCAAGGACTGACGCTGGCGCTGGCGAGGAGATGATGTGCATATGTGCAGCCTTCTTCGATGGCGTATCCGGCATCTGCGAGCTGGCAAAGTCCGTGGGAGGCATGTCCATGTTCCGGTTGCGCTTAGAGATCAGGCCGGTAGAATGGAATGCTTGAGGCAGCGGCTTGGCTATCTTGAACGCCTCCGGAGTCGCGAACCCACCCTGCGAGGGCACGTGCGAGGCAGTCCTCGTGCGCATGGCGCCAAGCGGCAACGATTGCGCGAAAGTATCTGGCGGCTTCAGTGGCTCGCGCTTGAGCACAGAAGGACCAGGCCGCTGTTGTGTGTGCTGCGGCTGCTCGTCGACCACGCTTGAGCTTGAGGAGGACGGAGTCAGTGCGTGAGACAGAGGATGCGGCTTCGGCGCCGACTGGAAGGGTTTCTGCGCTGCTGGCGGGCCCAGTAAAGGTGCATCGCCGAACACATTGCGCCGATAGGGCGACTCGAAGTCCAGTGAACGAAGTGGGAGCGAGCCATCGAGCGAGATGCGCGATCGCGCGCGGGTCAGGGCTGGGTTGAGACTCGCATCGCGGACTGGCTCCAGGAAGAGCCGAGACCGACCGGGTCCAGTACGCTGCTGCAGCGTGGATTTGCGTAAGCTGAGAGGGCGTCTGTGTGGCGAGGCTGGAGGCTGCGTAGGCCAGGTCGCGAAGAACCCTGTCCCTGGCTCGCGCTCTTTCTCGTCCGACGACCGACTGCTGCTCGAGTCTGTCGCGTCGGCTTGCGACCCGTCGAGGCCTTGGTCAAAAACGTTGAAGTCGCCGAAGGCTGCTGCGCCGTGCAAACTCCGCCGCTTGGGACGCGGACTACCGAAGCCTGCTGCTTCCAGGTTCATCACGCCATCACTCCTCTTCAGCGGACTCGACTTCATCGGAGATCCGTGCTCTTGCAACACCGGGTTGAGAAGCCTGTCCGGCTTCAAAAAGTCGATCTTCTGGGGCGCAGCAAATCGTGTGTCCTGCGCACCATGCGCGCTCTCAGACATGCCCGTCATCTCTTGGTTCTCCTTACCGTCCTCATCGGACGGCCGGCGGAAGAGGCGCGCTGTGGGGTGCACTTGGTTCGTGTTGTCGCTCAAAGCGCGCCGAAGTGGACTGTTTGGTGAGGTCTTGCGCGAGACGTTGCGCAGCCCGCCCGCGCGCTTGACCGAGTACTTTGACTTCGTCTGGGACTCGGCCGCGGTGTCTGCACTGTACGCGCGCGAAAGTGTAGATGGTGGCGCGGGATGCGGCGGCGAGAGGTCGGAAGGCCTGTAGGTGGCGGGCGAGGTGCGCTGCGGCTTCGAAGGTGAGCGCGATAGCGACCGCCGGATCTGGCGAAATGCGGCGAAGTTGTCTACCGGTGATCGGTGTGCGTGGGTCGGTGACAGTAGATGAGGCGCACCGCCGGGCGAGTGATGCGGCGAAAGCTCGAATTCCATCATTGCAAGCTCATCCGCATTCACAACGTTGCCTGCTGCCTGAGGCGATGCGTTTCTCGTGCGCCGTCCGGGAGTGAATGTCGAGCGCCGGGTATGGTGGTATGAGGTATGTGATTTTCAGGCGACAGCTTTCGGGATCGCGCCTGTTGTCCAGTGGCTGCCTTCGGTCTTCGAACACGCTGTCGCGACTCCTAACAAAGCGTATGTGTCCGTGCCGGACTCGATTGGTCTATCGGAGATCGTGCATGAGGGTAGGTGCGTGAGCACGGGCGATAGCAATGATGATGTCTTGCGGCGGCGTGCGGTAGATTTGTTGCGGTGGAATGCAGTGTGGCCAAACAACGCGCGGTCGGAAGGCAGCAGCGGTGGCGCAGTGTCGCGATTGTTCCTCGCGTGATCTCCGTCGGTCTCCGGAAGTGCGCTGATGATATGTGCGATGCGCAATGATTGTCGTGTACAAGGCGAGGCGGTCGCCGGATGTCGAAGAAGCGGTCGGTCGGGTGTGGGACTCGAGGAAGGCGCGCCAGAATAACAAGCGAGTGTCTTGGGGTGGCCCGAGCGCGGCACGAGATGAGCACGACGCCGGCTGACTTCCCCGCCAGCGCTAACGCCACAAGTGCGATCGTTACTTCTTGCCTTGCACGCTCTTCCAGAACCGAGTCGACGTGCCTGGATGGATGATGGCTACTGCTGCGGCTAAATCACACATGTGCACAGCAGGAAGGCCTCTCAGATGCTATTGTCGTTGCGTTCGGGGGGTCGAATGGACTGCCGGGACGCTCACAGCGCGGCAACATGTCTTCCGCGCGTTTGTTGACAGACGTAAACAGATCGACGTCAGCCCGATTCCCCAGACACGGGTCCGTCCAGCACACGGCGCGGTGCTCGATCGCAAACCTTCTCTGCGATCGCATGGGCTATGGCGCTGCGAAACTTACCGCCTGTCCGAGCTTAACGACTTGTCGAGTCCGGCATCGCGATGTTCGGCACTCAGCCCGATCACAGCCGTACAATGCGAGGCAAGACATGGTCAGTGCAGCGACGACTGAAAAGCCTCACGACAGTGGTACGTGGTCAATCGACGATAGCTACCGCGCCTTCATCAATCATCATACCACGGCTGTTCGTTGGGCTCATCAAGGATGTTTTGGACACCTTGGCGGAGTGAGCACAGCGAGTTGTAACAAGGTCGAGGCAGCCACGATGGGACTTTCACTTGCGGCCGACACATTGCGCAAGCATATTCGACACCTCCAGCCTTGTTCTGTTCTCCAGCGCCCTCGAATCAACGGCTCAACGTCGCGCATGTGAGCGACACGGGGCGAAGAGCGCCCTCCGTTGATAAGCCAGGCAGGAATGCGCTCACTCGCAACTGTGGCTGTCTGCACGGGCTGCTCCGAAGTCTTGGGGACGATCCCAAGCGAGCATGGGCCCTGTATCTACACTTTCGGATATACCAGGTCACTGTACTGGCGGAACAGGCGGCGAGTCTGCACCCCCATCTCCATCCACGGGCCCCATTCCCAATTCCTCTAACGTCCTCCCCGGTCTCGCGATCCTGTAGAACATGCTATCGCACAGTCCGCGCGTGGGATTCTCAAAATCTCCAACGCGCGTCTCGCATAACGTGAAGCCCGCCTTTTCCAGCACCCGCTGCGAGCCCCTGTTCTCCCTGATGACGCCTCCTTCGAGGTAGTCGAAGCCCGTGCCGCCCTCACTCGCCGACGGCATCTTGTCCCACATGGCTGGTACAAAGGCCCGGAGCGCTTCTGTGGCGTAGCCTTTGCCGAAGTGATCTAGAGGCCTGCATGTTACCAAGTGTCGCCACGTACGACGTCGATGGTTGGGCGATACCTGGATGCAGCAGGTAGCCTACCATGGGCCAATGGAAGGATCCAACGACACCTATGATGCTTGGCTGGGCAGTAGGATCTGCAGATGCGAGACCCTTGAGCTCGATCACGAAGTTGAAGACGTCCGGCCCAAGTGCTCTCGCACTCACCCAGCGTCGAGCCTGGTCCAGGTTAGTGACTGGCGCCGCCGACGTCCATTGCATGACCTCCGGCCGCGAGATGATGGGTAGCATGGCCTCCGAGTCATCGAGACCGAACGTGCGAAGGCGTAGTCTTTCTGTCTTTATCGTCCTGCAGGACGGTGCCTCCAGCGTCTCGCTACCGGGCTCTGACATCTTGATCCCGATCCCGGTATGACAGTCGACCAGTCAGACTATACTTATCAAGACGCATCCTCGTCGTCTCCAAAGGGGTCTCAGATCGAGCGTGATCAGCCTGGATTTGCGTGAGTCATTGGTTAAAAGGAATATTTCGGTGCTCATGTTGTCGGGGTTCGCTTGGAATTCTGCCATGTCAACTCCGGATCAACTTGGAGGCGGTGAGCTCCCATCGTTGCTGTTGATGTTGAAGGGCAAGCCGCACATCTCCTCCACGAACACCTCCCAGCCATTCGCGATGCCACGTCCACCAAAGCGACTCTTGGGCAGATGGTGTAATGGAGGCATTCATCTCGCGCAAGCGGCGCAGGCTGTCGCCAGAGGCACCCATGCTGCCGACCAGGGTGGATGAGGGGGATAACGAGGATGCTTCCACGGACTTCAAGCTGGCTATACTAGCATCGCTCCATCCGGAACGCCCACAGGACATACTGCTTGACTATTTGCTGGCCTACGACGGTTTGGTAGACCGAGCAGCAGATGCGCTGCGAGCGCCGGCACAACAAAGTCCTCGGGCGAAACGGCCACCTGTGAACGGGCATCAGTCTTCCTTGGCCTCCTTCGCGCAGCCTAGCAATGACTACATAGTGCGACCCGCGGCGAAGAAGTCCCTGGCGCAGAGAGGCAAGACCCTACATCTCTATGCTTCGAAAGACGTCGAAGAGCACACCCCATGCTCCATCATCCACAACTTCCTTCCACCAGCGATGGCCGACGCTCTGACCAGAGAGCTGCTCGACGAGGTCCCCAGGTTCGCCAAGGAGACTTTCCAATTGTTCGACAGGACAGTGGAGAGCCCGCACACGATGGCGTTCTTTGTGGACAGTCTCGCCGAGGTGCAAGAGCAGAAGACACGGTATGTCTACAACGGAAGCTACATGTCGGATGTCGCGCAGAGTACCCCTGAGATGCTTAGAGCATCTGCCCTGGTTCGAGACGCAGTCAACGATGAGATCGGTCGGAGGACACAGCACTACTACCCCGATGCTCAGAAGCTGAAGTTCCAGTCGCCCGAGGCCTGGCAACCAAATGCCTCCTTTGTGAACTGCTACGATGGCGGAAAGCAGAGCGTAGGCTACCACTCCGATCAACTCACCTACCTCGGCCCCCGCGCAGTCATCGGCAGTCTATCCCTAGGCGTCGCACGCGAGTTCCGCGTCCGACGCAGCGTCCCCCCGGCCGTCGACGCCTCTGCAGCAGACACCCAAGGCCAGATCGCCATCCACCTCCCCCACAACTCCCTGCTAGTCATGCACGCCGAGATGCAGGAGGAATGGAAGCACGCCGTCGCGCCCGCGCAGGCCATCGACCCGCACCCCCTGACGGGCAACAAGCGGCTGAATGTCACGTACCGCTGCTATAAGGAGTATCTGCATCCGAAGTATACGCCGCGGTGCAGGTGCGATGTCCCGGCGGTGCTGCGGTGCGTGCAGAAGAGGGCGGTTACGCGGGGGCGGTACATGTGGATGTGCCATGCTGGGTCTGTGCCTGAGAAGAAGGGGTGCTCGTACTTTGAGTGGGCGGCGTTTGACGTGGATGGCCGACCGCCGTGGGCAGGTGGCTACAGGGGGAATGCGAATGTACCGAGCGTCGGTGGCGAGCAGCCAGCCTGAGCATAGGCCCGTATCTCACAGTGAACAGTGACCATCTCTGCGGCAAGAATGCCCCGTTCCCTGCGGTCGATCGTGCCTTCCTCAATCGGTCTCCGCCGGTGCTCCCTTCACTACTGCCGTGGTACATGTGCACGCACTTTCTGCAGACGCGCTCGTCGATGACCCATTGCTGAACCTTGTCTGTCTACCACTCAACCTATCACCTCACATACCCACAACCACGCCGTCAACACGTCACGCTCAGCCCCCTGTCACAAGCCTCTCCGATAACTCAAATCCAAAGTCCGCACAATGAAGCTTCTCAAGACCGCCGCGAGCCTTCTCCTCTGCGCCGCGTCCGCCTCCGGCAATGCTCTCGGGTCCCGCGACGAGGGTGGCCCGGCTCCAATCTGCCTCTACATGACCAGCGACTACAACTGGAAGGGCGAGGGGATCAACTTCTGCCAAGTCGGTGGGCAATGCGGTACGTGCAGCTCCTTCCTCCGAGCAAATCGACATGCCAGAACGCCCTCTGACCAGCAGGTGTAGCTACCGGGCTAGGCATCCACATGACCAGGAACGTCTCCTCTGCCGGCCCACCAGAGGGCGAGACGTGCTTCGTCTACGAGTGAGTCGGAATCCCCCCCTGCCCCACGGTCAGCCTGAATGGCACTGCTGACACGCCCGTGCGAAGTGACGTGAACTGCACCGGCGCCCGCTCGTCCCCCATCGTCTTCCCGGGCTACGCGAACCTCTCCGACCCGGCGATCGACTTCGACAAGCGGGCCGTGAGCTGGCGCTGCTAGAAGCACTGCGGCTACATGAGCACCCTCTCGCGATCTGCAGTACCCGCTGCGACGTCCTCGGCTGTTGATAGCGGGATATCGCCGGCGGTTACGAATACGGTGGTTGTGTTCGGTCATGCCAATGCTGATCGCGGGGTGACTGTTATCAACCAGACGGGGTTTCGGAGTCAGCCTTCCACGGCTGTGTGAGGGTTTGGTGCAGCCAGGATCGGAGTCTCTCATGGAGGACAAGTCCAGCATTCTGGAGGGCGTGGCAATCGCCCCCGATGCGGAAAGACGGATGGCGTTGGGCTGCAGCTCCATGCTCTGCTTACGCCAATAGGGCTTGCCTCGATAGACTCAGATGCGGGAACCAGGCTGATCCAAGACCGTGCGCGGTCGTACCGTGGGCACGTCAAGTCCGCCCCACAGCGTGCAGCACCTTCCTCGTCTTCACGTCCCTGTCGGCAGTGTCAACAACACCGTACGCTTCGTCAGCCTGCCGACAAACGTCGGCTTGCCAGTCCTTGCCGACATCGATGCCGCCGCTTTCTACATCAGTCTCACTGGCATCCCAGCATTCCTGCACCGTGCCACCAATCTTCTCCATGAAGCTCGTCAGCCCACCTTGCCCACCACCAGCGTGATACGCCTTGAACGGTCCCGCAACGGTCCACCGAGGCCCCATTGAAGCCTGCACAATCTCGTCCAGATCCTTGACATCTACGACGCCCTGGGAGACTAGGCTACAGGCTTCCCGGAACAGGGCGAAGGCCAGCCGATTCGCCACGAAGCCCGTACATTCCTTCTTGAGGACTACGGGTGTGCGGCCCAGCGCTCGCCAGTATTTCAACGTCCGATCAATCACACTCTGGGCCGTCTGGAGTGAAGGCACGATCTCGAGCAACGGCATGATATGCGGTGGGTTGTATGGATGCACAACGACCAAGCGGCGCGGATCCTCCATCTTCGCGCTCTGCTCGCTGGCCGGGATGCCGGAGGTGCTCGACCAGGAGAGACAGTCCTCCGGAGCGAGCTGTTCTACCTGCGGCCAGAGGGAGACCTTGAACGCCAAATTCTCGGGGCCCTGTTCTTGGACGATGTGTGCGGACTCGAGAGCAGACTTCAGGTCGTTCGCGATGGAGAGACGGCTCATGTAGGCCTCATGATCGCCATCGCCGAGGTAGCCTGGCAGATGCTGCTGGATGTACGCTTGCAGGTCTGGCCGGGTGTCGAAGATGGTCACGGTGCAGTCTGGATTCTTGGTCAAGTGTAAAGCTGCGAACGAGAGGCCGATGGTGCCCGCACCCACCAACACTATCTTCTCCATTGGGCCAGCCATGTCCTCCAGATCTAATGTGCAGTGCAATATGAGGCGATGTTGGACGGGACGTCGTGACGGTCGATTCCAAGCCGAGGTTGAGCCGAGGGCACGTGCACTGACGCATGCGGGACACGGCGCGGTGTTAAGCTTTCGAGCTTCTGCTACTTAAACAGCAGGAGCGCCCCGCGAAGCTGCATACCAGGACGCGACAACACAGACTCGCGAAGTGAACATCACCCACCACCTACCAGGCACACCAGAACCGCCGCCAATCCACCACCAGCACATTACGCTCTTCCACTCCAACTCCACTCCGACCAAACACCCGACTGCCACCCGAGCTTCCCGGAACCTTCACTTCCCATCCAGCTACTTCAGTCGCATACACAGGCCACAGGCAATCATGCGAATCTTCTCGTAGACGAATGTGCCTTGTATGTGACATGTCGTACGGATGAAGAGCCTCGCCATATAAGCCCCGACGACGCCCAGCAAAGCATGCAATCACAATAGCATGTGATTGCATCCCCCGATCCATCCCAATGCGCCTCCTCACCTCCCCCGGCCTCAAGTACCCCATCACCGTCACCGAGGTGTTGGTGGAAGCGGGCAACGAGATCCGGCAGAATGCGCCCCTCTTCACCTACCGCTACCGGGGCACCATCCGCGACCAGTACGATGCCGACACGGGCCTGTACCGGGACAAGGAGCAGGACTTCTACAGCGACTTCGAGAGCGAGCTGGAAGGGACGATCAAGAGCCTGAGCGTGGCGGTCGGTCAGGTGATCAAGGCGCCCGTCACGGTCGCGGACATTGACGAGCCGTGCAAGCATGAGGTGCAGTTCGCGGGCATGTGCGCGAACTGCGGCAAGGATATGAACGAGGTCTCGTACAGCACCACGCGGAACAACACCGAGCGCGCGCAGATCAACACCGTGCATGGCAATACGAAGCTGCTGGTGTCGCAGGACGAGGCCAATCGGGCGGACGACGAGGCGAAGCGGCGGCTCATCAAGTCGCGGAAGCTGAGCTTGGTCGTGGATCTGGATCAAACTATCATCCACGCGACGGTCGATCCCACCGTCGCGGAGTGGCAGGAGGACGTGAACAACCCGAATCATTCCGCGGTCAAGGATGTGAGGAAATTCCAGCTGGTGGACGATGGGCCGGGCGGTAGAGGGACGTGGTACTACATCAAGCTGCGACCGGGTCTGAAGGAGTTCCTCCAGCTGGTGTCGACGTACTACGAGCTGCACATCTACACCATGGCGACGCGGGCGTATGCCGAAGAGATCGCACGGCTCATTGACCCGGACCGCACTCTCTTCGCCAACCGCATCCTGTCGCGGGACGAGAATGGCAGCATGAGCGCGAAGAGTCTGAAGCGGCTGTTCCCGGTTGACACCAAGATGGTGGTCATCATTGATGATCGCGGAGATGTGTGGAGCTGGAGCCCGAACCTCGTCAAGGTCAGCGCGTATGACTTCTTTGTGGGGATTGGCGATATCAACAGCAGCTTCTTGCCCAAACGGCCAGAGCTGGAAGCCCGGCCACCGAAGCCCACGAAGGTGGAGAAGGCAGTGGAGAGTGACGGCGCAGACACGACTGGCAAAGAAGCGAATGGCGACCACGTCGAGAGCAAGCCGAGCGAGACAGCCTCACCAGCATCGACCACGCCTCCCACCAACGGCGACGTGACCGCCGTGGACCGCATGCTGAGCATGGCCGGCAAGCAAGACGAAGGCAGCATGAAGGAGAAGTCCGAAGAGCAAGACGAGACGATCGCCGCGCAGCAGAAAGACCGGCCCCTGCAGCAAATGCAGAAGAAGCTGGAGGACGCCGAGAAGGAGGCCCACGCCTCCCCCGCCGCCGAGGCCGCCGCGGAGCTCCTCGCAGGCAACGGCGACCACGATGCAGCGGAGACGGCGAGTGACGGCGCGACCACGCCGCCGAAGTACCGCCACAACCTGCTGCAAGACGACGACAGCGAGCTGCAGCATCTGGGCGACAGCCTCCACGCCATCCACCGCTCCTACTTCACCGCCTACGACCAACTCAACGCCGCCCCGCCGGCCGCACGCGTGACTAAACTCCGCCCCGGCGCGCCGGGCAAGAAACGCGCGAGCGACGCCCGCGAGACGATCCCGGACGCGGCGAGCATCATGGCGGACCTGAAGTCCCGCGTCCTGGCCGGCGTGCACCTGGTCTTCTCCGGCGTCGTGCCGCTGGGCGTCGACATCCACAGCCACGACCTCGCGGTTTGGGCCACCAGCTTCGGCGCCACGGTCGGCGAGCACCTGACGCGCCGCACGACGCATCTGATTGCGAGTCCGGAGCGGCGGACTGCGAAGGTGCGGCAGGCGGCGAAGAGGGGCGGGAGGGTGGGGATTGTGAGTCAGAATTGGTTGTATGCGTGTTTCAGCCAATGGCAGAGGGCCGAGGAGGAGGATTACCAGATTCACTCGGAAGCGGCCGCGAACGGGAAGGGCGCGGCGCTGCCGGGGGGGTTCGAGGGGAAGGCGTTTGTCCTCTCGTCCTCCGACGAGGAGGAGAGCGCGGTGCAGACCGAGGACGAGGCGGAGGGCCTCAAGACGCCCGCCGGGCCTACCGCTGCTGCCGCTGTTCCGGTCCCGGCCGCGCTGGCGATCGTGACGGATGCACCGGCGAGCGACGTGGATACGGACGCGGAGGAGGACTGGGCGCGCTTCAGCCCGACGCTCGAGCGCGGGGACAGCCATGCGGACGAGCAGCCGGACGCGGCGCAGTGGAGCAGCATCCAGGGGGAGTTTGAGGAGTTCATGGGGAGCGATGTGGAGGAGAGCGATGGGGAGAGCGTGGCGTCGGCGGAGTCTGCGACGGTGGTGGGTGAGGGGTTGGGGACGCCGCCTAGTGCGGGCCGGAAGAGGGATTGGGATGCCTTTCGCTCGGATCCGGGAGGGGAGTCCGGGAAGGAGGTTGGAATGGAGGGGAACGGGGAGGGCAGCCGGCTGCAGAAGCGGAAGCGGGAGGCGTTGGTTCGGACGACGAGTCTGACGAATGTAGTGGTGAGGCCTGCGTCGTCTTCTGGGGAGCATGTGCCGGTGCCGCCGGCTGTGGTCGATGGGCCGGGCGAGCAGGTCGTGGAGGATGGGTCTGCGGCTGACGACGACGACGACGACGGCGATGCGCTGGCCGCGGCGCTTGAGGCCGAGTTGGAGGCGGATGGGGATGACGGGTGACGGGTGACGGGTGAAGGGTGACGGACTGCTGTTCTACGCGCCCAGGGAGCGCGAGAGGTGCTTGCGCCGCGCGGTGTGGTCACAGGCCGGGGCCGGAGGGCTTGCATAGCGTCGGTGTTCGGCGGCGCGGCTTGCTGGAGTCAGCACATCTGGGTCGTAGGCAGCTTTTGCGATGCGACGTGTCAAGAACATCGGCCATGCTACGGCTTCCTGATGTTCGTGAGGACGCTCGTTGCTGCTGGCGGGTCAATGCCAAGGCAAGGCTGTCTGGACGTCGTCGCATTCCTTGGCGTGAGAGGATGGCCGGATCAGTCTCGTGTTGCAGCTTTCTCGTGCCAAGCAGCCAGTCGAGTTGGCGTGTGTCGTTGTTTCCGGCTCATTCTTTGTAGGCACTTACCTGTACAATGTATGTGCATTCACCTGCTAGCCCGGCCCCACCATTGCCTTAACTTCGACCGGTACGCCTAGCGCCGTCTGGGGATGAGGTGCCTAGTCTAGCCTCGCCTTGTGAATTGCCTCGTCTTTGCGGACCACTACTGCTTCACCTGCTGCCGCTCAGACACATCATCATTGCAGAGCTTGCAGCGTCGACGAGGCTGAGCCTCAACGCATCCATCTCTCTTCTCCGTCCTAGTACACCACTGATGCTCCTTCCCGCGTGCCCACGGGACTTCCATCACAAGCACCATCCGCCTCTGCTGTGATCGGTTGGTGACTGTATGTGAGCGGGGAGAGGACGGTGAAGGAGGAGTCTTCGTTCGATCCACCACATCATCATCCACCTACCAAATGGCGAAACTCAAGTTCGACGACCTGTCCGAGGACGTCAAGGCGCTCATCGTCGACAAGGTATGTAGTCACACCACCGCTCCACCCCCAAGGCCACTCTGATGACGATCCCCCCAAGATCCTCCGCCCCACCGACCTCAAGAGCGTCTGCCTGGTCAAC
>JAWDJV010009967.1:0-12400 GCA_033119285.1 Teratosphaeriaceae sp. CCFEE 6253
CATCTGCTCGAACCAGTGGTCGGCGCCTTCCCAGCAGATCTGCAAGATCCGAATCGACAGATAAACAATGGGCCGAGGGTGATGGCGCAGAAGTGATTGGACTTGCACCACATCGACATGGCGTTTGAACGTCTCGTGCTCGTGACGGAGGATTCGGAGAAGGCCAAGTAGATACAGCAAGTCCTCATCCGACGCATCGTCGGCGCCAAAGAGATACGGCTCAGCTAGGAGACGCGTGGCGTAAGGTGCGAGGTATGGTGCGAAAGGCAGAATGCGGCCAATGGTGGCGACTGCAGTCGCCAGGGTATCAAAGCGCCGTAGCGATGCGCAGACGTGCGCAAAGATGTTCTCGCAATGCGAAAAGACGAGGTATGTGTATCGCGCGTCCAGCGAAGCCCTGGTGATCGACTCGAGATACTGCTCGTTGGTGCCATGCTGGATAATATCCAGTATACCGAGCGGCAGCTCGCTCCAGCGCTGGACCAGCGCTGCATCCCATGCGCAATCCATGCTGCCGAAGTCGAGAGCGGCGAGCGTGGAGTACGGAAGTGGTTTGCAATTGCAGACGCGACATGAGGTCAAAGATTTCTTGTCCGATCGCCAAGCTTCCGCGGATGAGCGTCTAACCCGAAGGAGGATACCACCGTTGGAGTTGTAGTCGGCGGACGCAGCACGCGAACATCCATTGCATTGCACAGCACCATCTCGCGCACAGCTCGACATGTCACTCACTTGCCAGTATGCCGCGCGCCAATGCCTTCGAACTATCCGATCACCACACTCCAGCCGCAGCGCAGCAGCACTCACAACCCGAAGAAGGCAACGAGACACGCGGAGATGGCAGTCTACAGACGCAGCAGCAGCGGGCAACCCAAAGATCTCTAGCATAGTGGATCAGATAGGCCAGTTGACCCTTTTGGAGACGGCGGATTTGGTCTCGTCGCTCAAGGTACGCTACCTGCTCGATTGAATCTCGGCTTGCGTCCAGCATACTTACAGCCCCTCTCAGTCGCGCCTCAACATCCCCGACATGCCCATGGGTGGCTTCAGCGCTGGTCCGGCAGCGCCCGCAGCAGCAGTCGAGGAGCCGGAAGAAGCCGCGCCAGTGAAGGAAGAGAAGACGCTCTTCAACCTGAAGCTGGAGTCTTTCGAAGTAGGGTCGAAGCCCAAGGTCATCAAGGAGGTGAAAGCGATGCTGGGCCTGAGCTTGGTGGACAGCAAGAAGTTTGTGGAGAGTGCGCCGAAGGTGATGAAGGAGGGCGTGCCGAAGGAGGAGGCGGAGAAGATGATCGAGACTATGAAGGCGCTGGGGGCGGTCGTCAAGATGGAGTAGGCTGTGTCGTAGGGAGGGTGTTGATGCGCTTGGTATATGCATTGCAAGGCGATTCCATGTGTATTATGGGCCCAAGGCTGTACAGTAGTAGCTGCCTTAGCAGCCGGCGATACTGCACGACTCGATCTCGCCGATTGCCCCCGATATTTGTACATGATACGGGCTGCCTCTCATAGCTTACCACGAAGTAACCATGTATTTGTTGCACCGCGCCGCGCCCGTGAAGCCAGGTACTGCGAGACGTAACATAGATTGATGAATTGATGATCGAGAGCTACGCCAGTGGATCCGGTCTAGACCAGAAGTGCCAAGCCTCGGATTGTCAGACCTCAGACTCCAGACCGCAGACCGTACGCGTCTTCCCAGCCGTCCAGGTATCAGCCTACGCCGCTTATCTCTCATCTTGCGACTGGAATCCATCTCGAGCAACTATTTGCCTCGGCGATGGTCTTTGTCATGGCTCCAATCCCTGCAGGTGACGAGTAAGGTGGAAGCGGTGAGCATGTGGATGATGTGCTGCATCCGCGAGCCCGCAACAAGCACCATGGGTTGGATTGAATGGCAGGTCAAGAGGAAACGATGGTAGAAAGGGGGTTCACGACACGTCAGAGTGGCTCGCTCGTGCGGCGAAGAGCCAGGCTCGATGCAGAGATGGCAGATGCCTGTGTAAAAAGGTACGGTCGTATCTGAGGTCGAGCTCGGCATACTGCAGAATGGGGAGAGCAACGTAGAACCTCGCTACTCGACAGCTCAACCCACCCGGCAAATGCATGGGCTTTGGATCTTACCCGAGCGGTGCGGGTTCTCCAGCTATGGGCTCGCTCGTGCGGACCTATGCCCTTCCGGTTCCAGCGCTGAGCTGTTCGCGCCGTGGCCACAGCATTATATCGCTCTTAGTCCGGAGCTTCCGCCCCGTGAAAGCGAAGCTCACGAGATCCACACACGCAGAGCTTCACATTGTCGCCACCCGCTCCCTCCAACCTTCCACGAGTCCGCATCGCGCATACTTCCGACCCACGCGATCACCATCGCTGGAGACAGCACGCTTGCGCTTTCCGATCATCTTCTTTGGCCGCGCAATTAGATTGGGATACTATGCCCCACCATTCCTTGGTTGGTTGCGATGCTCGATGGTCCCATCACCCCACCAGATGATCATACCAGCCACAGGGCCTATCGTCCTATCGCGCATGATATGGTAGAGGGTCCACGTGGCTGGGTCGAAGAGGTGGGAAGCGTTCGGCTCCATCGTCACTGGGACACCTGGACCTGTGGACACCTCGTCGGGCCCGATGATCAAGTCTCCTGACCGCTCCTTCACCTTGAATCCGCCGATGAGAGTGGCTCGTCGGATGAATATTCCGCGCTTGGTTTCCTCAAACAATGACTCCAGTGGCTGGTCGGGGCGGGGCGGTTTTGGCAGAGGATCCGAAGCTGGTGGATCCGGGAAATGGCTCGAGGAAGGAAGTGCCAGCATACCATCCATACCGATGCTTTCCTTGACGGGACGTGGCATTTGCACACGATGCCTGGGCGCCCTCGGCACTGGTGTTCCTTCGCGGGACGCCCCCAGGCCGGCGTCATCGGATCTTGCAGTATGAACATGCCCGTCACGCGCACGATCGGCGACATCAGGGCCGTTCACCTTCAATCTTCCGTCATCTGGTGTCCTGACTGTCTCCGCTGGACCATCTGCCGATGCGTGATCTGCTGGCGCTGCTTCGGTCGCATCGTTCCCGATTCTTGCTTGGAGAGTGGCGTCCTGCTCCAAGTCGTCAGAGTCAAGCTCCATCCTGTCCGTCGACTAGATGAGAACCGGGGCGGCGACATCCGAGCCTCCGTCCAGGGTCCGAACGCCCCCGGTCTCTTCGATGACAACATCTGGGCGGTCCGACATGATGTGTGAGCCACCGCGAAGGTCACCGCGATCTCCATCCGCTGTAGATTCGGCCTTGGCATGGTTGCCAGCTCTGTCCACCTCGCTCGCTTCTACATCACGCTCACTATCACGCTCTGGATGCATGCTAGCTTCACGGTGCTCGGCTGCCCTTGACACCGGATCGCCGTCTTGCATCATGTGGTCGCCGTCCGGCTGATCCTCTTCCATCTCGCTCTCCGACTCTGTCTCCGCGTCCCCGTCAGGCTCCCCTGCATCGACTGTTGCGAATCTGGGACCATCGGTTCGCGTGCTGGCCTCTTGAATCGGCCGACTCTCCTCGTCGTCGCTGCTAGAGTCAGTCTCGGCGTCAATGTCAACTTCATCCTCATCGGCATCTGCGGACCCCGAGCTGTCGTCTTGCGCCCCGATGTCTTCATCTGGCTGACTTGCATCCTCCTCGCTGTCTTCGTCCAGCTCGCCCGTTTCTTCATCGCTATTAGACGCTGTCTCGGCATCATCATCAGCCTCATCCGCGCGGACAGCGGGAGACCTCGAACGAGCTTCTTTCGTCTTGGCAGCTTCGTTCATCAGGCGCGCCTGGCGTTCTGCATCTTGGGATGCCTCGTGGGAGCGCTTCAAGGAAGCGAAATCTTCGTCTCCGATCTCCGAAAGATCTGCGCTCGCTTCATCCTCTTCGACCACTCTTTCCGCCTCCTCGAAGATCATAACGTCCGCGAGGTCTGAAGCTAAGGTGTCCAATAGCGCATTCTCTGGTGCCGGAGTACCTGCCGCACCGATCTCCGTATCCTCATCGAGCGTTCCATCGTCCTCCGAATCGCTCTCTGAAGCATCACGGTCCTCCGGAGCAGTCTCCGAAGCGGCGTAGGGCGCTCGACCGTCCTCCGATCCGCCCTGGAAAGCAATCTCTGGCCCTCGGCCATGCTCCGCTGTCAGATTGCGCAGATTGCGCCACACTGACTTGCTCGGGAAAAGCGTCTCCCTCATCTCACCGAAATCCCGCTCGGGCTTCAGCTTAATGGGTATGTCGAAGGTATTGAGCAGGCTTTCATGCTGCCCTGACAGGACAATGTCTCTGAGTTTGATGGCACTGAGTACGTCCGACTCAAGACATTCGATCGTGTCCCGGTCGATCGCGTACCTGGTCAGCTTTCGCACCTCGACTGCGCAAATGATGCATCTCTGCAGCTGCGCAGGCGAAAGGCCCTTCTGCTCCGTCAGCCGCCGGAACGCCGTGAGAAGCGAGTGGTCCCATAATGACATTGGCAGAGGCGATGGGCGTGGTCGGTTGTCCAGATCGGCGGAGGCGTGCTTGCGGTCGATCCCAATGGGTGGCATTGGCTGCAGATCCAGTGGCAGAAGCGCCTGGAGTCCGCCCTCGACCCTCAATGCAAGATCCTGCTCCATACGATCACCCGTGGCCGGGCCCCATGAGCGCGCCCTCGCCTTCGCCCTGCGCTCGAGTGGCTTCTGCATGGCGGTCGGCGCGATGCTGGTTCCGGTGGATGAAGTGACGTCGAGCGCCAGGCCGAACACGCCTCGTGTCGCGCGCGCTGTGCAGCGTCAAGCCGACGTGCAGCCCTCGAGGACCGCTGGGGTGCCCGACGCTGCGAGCGTCGTGTTTGGCGATGATGCGGTCGACTCGTGCGCGGAGATCGAGAACCTTGCATCAGTGGGCCTCACGTGCGAGGCGAGAATTGGGAGCGGTCGTGCTGGGCTCGCTTGAACACGGAGGCTTGGCGTGCGTGCCGGGCATGTGACAGCCAACGCTCGGGAGCGACCGCAGCGCGCCAGGCAGCCGCGCCGCACGGTTTGCTCAAGGTGCAGAGTCTTCGCCCTCCCCTCTCTTGCTTCATCCACCACCTTCGGGTCCGCAACAAACACATCGCCGGCTCAGCAGCGGGAGAACGGTTCGAATAAGGTCACTGACGATGAAACTACCCGCCTCTAGCCGCTGCGTACATTGTCCTATACGGCTTGCGCAGTCGGCGTCGCTGCTGAGCTGGTGCATTCCAGGCTCCAAACCCATACGCTACAAGCCCACGCCTACGCTGATGGACCACCTTCAGCCCCATGCAACGCCACGAAGCAGATACGACCTGGCAGCCTCGGGCAACCCACCACTGGGCCCCGGGTTGTGTTCGGAGGCCGACTCCTCCGGAGGCCAGGTCGTCTGCCTAGAAGTGATGCAGTAGGTCATCGCCGCAAGATTGGAGCCGGACAGTGCGCGCTTCCGAGTCACGGCTGCCGTGCGCATGGTATCTGGGAAACTTTTGCTCCGGAGTGCGCACGGAGTCACGGGCTGCTCGGAGTGCGTGGACGAGGGCCGTCTTGTTGAGTGATGGGCGCGATAAGTACTTGCCTGTCAGGGAGCGGTAAACGGTCGACCTGTGGCATCCCGCACTCCGCTCCGGTAGACTTATGGTGGAGAATTTGGCGAGGCACACAACCCACCATCAACCCACAGCCCACACACACGCGGGCTGCTGGAGATGGACCGCGCAGCATGTATCTGGGAAACTTTTGCTCCGGATGGTGCGACGGGTGCTGACGACCCTAGCCCCGGCAGCCCTTCCAGAGGTGTGCAGGGCTTTGGATACGCAAAAGAGACTGCATCAACCAGCTTCGGCTCCCGGCATCCACATACCTTGCAGGAGTTACTCCGACAGGGAGTGCGCGGGCGTGTTGGTGTACCTCTCCATTCCATGAAGCAAACCAGGTGGTAGGCAGCTTCATGGATGGTTGTTCGTTGCGTGTGGATGGCGCTCTTCATCCTACGAGGCAGGCCAGATGGTGAGCAGTCTTGTGGGTTTGCTGCGAGCATTCTTTTTCATCAGCCTCCCGCATCGGCCGGTACGCTGGAGAAGAAGAGCGATGAGGTCGGCCAGGCAGTATCGATGATTCAGCACTCTACTGAAGACACCACTACACTGACATGATGCAGCAATAAGTCCGACCCGCGAGCTTCTCCGACTCATTCGCACCACCTTGTCTCACGCGGAGAACCCGCCACGTGCTAGGCACTTGTAGCGTGCTCTTACCAGCCTATGCCTCCTGTCAGACTTCTGGAAAAGCGATCTCGATGACTGCCTATCGCAATGATCCCGGTCGGCAGGCTCGAACCCAGATCTACCGCTGCGACCGGGAGAGTGTGTCATCGGACTCATCCAGCTTGGAATACCTGTGCTTCTGCTTCAGTCCGCTCCCGCTACGGGTAGAGACAGTACAGACCTGAACAAGGCTATGGCCACTATGTGCTGGGTGCGCCGTGATAGCGGGAAGCTGCTTGGCACGCAACGCACGCGAAATGGCGCATCACAGTGGTGCCAAGTCCCGGCTCGAGCGACAACGTTTGAGCAGAGGAGCTACTGCGCCACGCGTTGATCGCACCAAGAATCGTCGAGTGCTCGAGACTTCCGGCCTCATAATCGAGAGCTCACATGGAACATACATCGCGAGCATATCCTACAAGCATGCTACCACCCCGAGATTATTCCTCATATACCACCCCTCAACTCACCCAGCACAACCCTCTGTCTCTGCGCGCCCATCCTCTCGAACCGATCCACCTCCATCGTGAAGGTGCCTCGCCCACCGGTTAGCGACCGTAAATGCTTGAGGTACCCCACCATCTCCTTCAGCGGCACACGGGCGAGGATCTGCTTTGTCCCGGTCCCTATCCCACCGCCGCTAATGTCTGAAGCGGCGTCCGCATGCCCACCAGCGAATGGGTCGGAAGGTGCGTAGATCTTTTGCAAGTCGATTGAGTCTGCGCTGGAGTCGGAAGAGGAGGTGCCGTCAGAGTCGTCAGAAGAAGAGAGGGAGACTACACTCCCGCCCCTCGCAGCGCTGAGATCGTGCACCACCGCCCCCAAGCTCGATTCATCCACGCCTATTGTAAC
This sequence comes from Teratosphaeriaceae sp. CCFEE 6253, assembly GCA_033119285.1. Taxonomy (NCBI): domain Eukaryota; kingdom Fungi; phylum Ascomycota; class Dothideomycetes; order Mycosphaerellales; family Teratosphaeriaceae; species Teratosphaeriaceae sp. CCFEE 6253. The sequence goes on from JAWDJV010009967.1 coordinate 7,133, forward strand.
GAGCATGACGGGTTCCATCAGCGCCGTCGGACTGGCTTCCGCGCTCGTTCGTAAGGCACGTTGGACCGTGAGGCGGGCGGCGGAGGAGAGGGCGGCAAGAGTGGTGTTTGGGAAGACGTCTGTTGCTGGGTCGAAGGTGATGTCAATGGCGGTCGAGTGGACGGGGTAGCTATGCGTCGGACCGCGAGCGCAGGCGGCCAAGGTGCCGGTGCGGAGGGCTTGGTGGATGGCGGAGAGCGGAAGGTGGTCCGGGAGGCCGGGCCCGTCGTCCTCAATAGGCGAGCCGTCGGTGTGCAGACCTGGCGTGGACACGACCAAGCGATTGCCATCCGGCAATTCAAACACCTCGCCCTGCGCGTCAACCCCATCCCCAACCGGCTGCACCTCCGCCGCGCACGCCGCTTTCCCGCTCCTCCCCCCGAAATCCCGTTCGAAGACCTCCCTCACCTCCCCACTCGCCGTAGTGACAGCCTCCCGATATCCGATCTCGATCCCACCAATCCGCGCCTTGGCCTTCAGATCCCCGATCAATCGATCCCGCGCAATCTCCAGGTGCAGTTCACCCATCCCGCTCAAATGAGTCTGCCCGCTCTCTTCATCCACACTGACATGCAGACTGGGATCCTCTCTCAGCAGTAAGTCCAGAGACTCGCGGATGTGCTTCTCCTCCGCCAAGCTGGCCGGCTCGACGGATACAAAGAAGACTGGAGGCGGCACCTCGATCGGCCGGAGTTGAAGTGTGCTTACCGGCGCAGGTGGGCCAGTCTTGGGGTTCGCACCAATGTAGCTGACCAGCGTGTCGCCCGTCCTTGCAAGCTTTAATCCGGGGATAACGCCGATCTGGCCTGTACCGATAGTCTCAACGTCCACAGCATCGTTGGCGAACATCTTCAGCAGACGCTGCGCGCGCTCGGAGGTCTGAAGGTTGGTATTCCAGAGACTCGCGTTGCTGTTGAGCGTGCCAGAGTAGACGCGAAGGTACACCAGGACGCCGCGCTTTGGATCGGAGACGACTTTGAAGGCTAGGGCGCAAGCTTCGAGATTCTGTAGAGCAGTGCTGGGTCTATCTTTGCTGACGGTCTTAATGGCCGTCTTTGAGCCGGTGAGTGAAGACTGGGGAGTAAGCCGGCCAGACAGGAAAACGGAGAGGCCGCCTTTGGTGCCGGATCCGATGCTGATTTCAGGGTCGGCTTGCTGGTCAGGCGAGGGCAAGAGGTCGACAACAGCGTCGAGCAAAGGTTGCACACCTATGTTGCGGAAGCTCGCGCCTGGGTAGACCGGCACCAGCACTTGAGGTTGCCGTAGGATGCAACGGCGCAAACACTCGATGATGTCTGCTGGCGAGATAGCGAGGTGATCTTCGTCAGCAGCCAGGTACGCCTCGACCATCGCGTCGTCGTGCTCGGCCAGGAGCTCAATGAGCGCTATGCGCGCCCTCTTCAACTCCTCCGCTAAGCCAGGGGCCTCGACTTGCAATTCGTGAAGGCTGAAAGCTCGTACGTCTTTCCCATCCCCTCCTTCCACGTACCTCAGACCGCTCAGAGCAATCACATCGCCCACGCCCCTCAGTCCGCCCTGAGCACCCCACCAAGGGATCCCGCACACCGCGGGCCATACACCCAGCCTCGCACCCACTTCCCTGACCGTTCGGCCAAACGCGGCGCCATCCCTGTCGAGCTTGTTGACGAAGATGAGGCGAGGGATGTGGTAAGCAGAGGCCTGGCTCCAGACCTTCTCCGTCTGCGCCTCGACGCCCGCCACACCGTCGAGGATGCAGACCGCGCCATCGAGGACGCGGAGGGAGCGCAGAACCTCGAAGGTGAAGTCTGCGTGACCTGGAGTGTCTATCAGGTTGATCGTGTGGGGTGTGCTGGAGCGCGGAGGCGCAGTCTGTTGATTGTTGGTGCTGGATTGCTTGGTAAGTTCTGGTCTTGGGAGCCAGGGAGAAGCGTTAACGACAGGCCAAGAGAAGGAGATAGCAGCGGATTGGATGGTGATGCCCCTTGCGCGCTCTGCGGGGAGGAAGTCGGTCACTGTGCTGCCTTCGTCTACGTCTGTGGGTGGGTCAGCTCTGCCACCGTTTGAGTACTATTTGAGAGACCATGTCATTGAGTTGACGGTAGGAAGAGAATGTGAAGCCCGGCTATAACGGGAGAGGTGATGTAATCCGGATGCAATACAGGGCCGTACCTCCTATCCGTCTTGTGTAGCCGCTGTAGTAGAGCATACGCTCGGTGGTTGTCGTCTTGCCCTACCTTCCCTGTGAGCCTGTGCTCGTTCCTACCCACGTGAACCGACCTACGGCATCGATATGAGCTATGATCCCGATATTCCGGGTCTTGGCTAGAGCAGCTCTGGCCGCATCGCCCTGCGTTGGTGCATGGCCCGAGAGCAGTCTCCGCCTCGCGATGGCATGGTGTGAGGCATCACGGTACAGGAGACTGCGCGTTCGGCCCACCCATCTCAATACCATCCCCTGCAGTCGCGGTCCGTAGATGAGAATCGCGAGGTTAGTGTGCAAGATGAAGTGAGGTCGGAAGTCCACCCGCAATTCCCCATTCGGACAGCGGCGGAACGGGAGTGTCGGACGTGGATGCCGCCAAGGCCGGTCTGCAGGCTGTCATGCACCTTGCATACGAATCCTCCACCATGTCGGCTCGCTATGACCTCTTACTCCTCTGACCCGCCCTCGCCGAGCAGCAGCACCAACAGCAAGGCCCCCGTCCCCCGCGCACCTTCCAATCTCCGCTTCCAGCGCCGGCAGAGCGAACGCGCCTTCCTCGAGGGAGCCCTGCGAGACGGCACGCCCACGATGGACTACGGCGCTGCGAGCTCGAGCCCGTGGGCCAATAGCCCCGAGGCTTCGCGGACGAGCTTTGGAGACGAGGCCGCCGTGCCGCGCCGGGATCTCCCGGACCCGGCGATAGCGGAGGAGGGCCAGCCGGGTGCCAATGGCAGCGAGGAGCAGCAGGGCGGCTACGGACGGCCGGGGAGCTGGTCACCTGAGCAGCAGCAGCAGCAGAGGCAGCAGCAGCAAGGTCATGGCCAAGAGCGCCCCTCCCACGAAGAGAATCGACGGCCCCACTCCGCCCGCTACCACCAGAACGCGCCGCCCCACCAACAGCAGCAGCAGCATCCTCAAGCTAGGCAGCAGCAGCAACATCAGCCCCAATACAAACTCACCGCCAAGATCACGGGTCTCGAGCGTGCGGCGAAGAAGGACCCGATTCTGCGCTTCGATGTCTACGTATGCCACATCTACACCCCCTTAAGCGTAAGTCACAAGCTCGATCAGCTGACCGATGGACATCCAGACCAACCTGCCCAAGTTCAGGACCACCCAGTTTCGCGACATCCGCCGCACCCACGCCGAATTCGAGAAGCTCGCCGCCCACCTCGTCGCCTCCAATCCGGAGTCTCTCGTTCCGGCTGTCCCCCCCGCGGCAACCTCCGCAGGCCTTGGCACAGACGAAGACGAGGTCCGCACGAAGTCCGCGATACAGCGATGGCTGAATGTGATCTGTGGCAATGAGGTCCTGATGCGGGACGAGGAGATGGTGTTCTTCGTGGAGAGCGACTTCGGATACAGTCCGGTGGTGAGGAAGAGGCAGCCAGCGACGGGGGTCAGGAGGAAGATGCTGAAGCAATTCGCGCCGCCGCCGGACGACACGCCCGAGCTCCTCGAAGCGCGGCCAGTGGTGAAAGCTTTCTACCTCGGCTCCATGGACGCCCAGCAGAAAGTCGACCGCGTGGTCCGGCATCGTCGGAGCTTGGGCGTTGCGGAGTCAGACCTGGGCACGAAAATTGCGGCGCTGGTCCCGCAGGAAGGGCATCCGGGTTTGGCGAATGCGTACAGGAAGCTCGGCAAAGTCGTGCAAGGCAAAGGCGACTTCCATGCCGCGCAGGGGACGGCGGAAGCCACCACTCTCTCCGATGCGTTCGCATATCACAGCTCCGACGCGCTGATTGTGAAGGAGACGCTTACGAACCGGCACATCCTTCTCCGGGAGCTGATCCAAGCTCAGCAAGCTACGAGGACGAAGTTGAATGCTGCGGATCGATTGAAGGCTTCTTCGTCCGTGAAGAGGGACAAGGTGGATGAGGCGATTAGTGCGCTAGATGAGGCGCGGAGCCATGAGTCCTACCTCCAGCAGAAGACACAGCGCGTGACTTCCAACCTGCTGGTAGAGAAGCGGAAGTGGTTCGCGCGCACTGCTGGGGATCTGAGGGCGGGCATCAGGGAGTACGTGGTCCGACAGATCGAGGCGGAACGCCGCACCCTCGCTACGCTGGAGAGCGTTCGTGGGGACGTGAGGAACATCGATGCCTCTGGCGGGCTCAGCCGGCTTGGACGAGAGGCAGCGCCTGCCACTGCTCGACCGCGCACCAATCTGGGGCCCAGTCAGGGGCCGCAAGGAGATGCGTGGAGCGGGGTGCAGAGGCGTCCCGAAGGACTCAGTCGTAGCGTTTCTGGATCCTTGGGAGGTCTAGGGGAGGGGCCGGACGACGGCGAGGAAGGGCAGGGGCAGGCAAGTCAGGGTGAGGCGAAGGGCAGGAAGAGGGGTGTCAGTGATGCTAGTTCGCTGGCAAGGTTGGAGGAGGAAGAGGATGGAAGAGTGGATGCGCGGAATGCGGCGACGAGGTTGGCGCAGACTACCTTTTGAGCGCTGCGCTGGGTGGCGATCGTCGGGCTGTGGCTTTCGAGGATGTCTGCTGGGCTTCCGGGGGTCGGCGAGGAGAGTAGAAGATGTTCGAATGCCGTGTACACACTCTCTATCGACTCATGTCATGACACTGCCTCGATCAGAGACCTGAACGACTCGCAGCGGGGGCTGCACGGCGTTGGCAACATCTGGCTGGCTCCTTCGCCATCCCATCCGAGTCCGAGGTGGATGGCCAGCGCGCGCGATAGATCTACGCGTTGACGAGCGGCATTCGTGCAGCCGCCAGAAGGATGATGAGCTATGCAACCCCGCTTGTGTAGACGGAGCAGATCAGCCGCACCTTTGGCCTCGCATCTCACTACGGATTACCAAGACTCGTGCTGGGCATTCTCAGTACAATAGGGTTAGGAGCTTCAATACAGCCTCCGGTTTCGCTGCCACTGAATTGGATAGCTACTACGGCATCCAGATCCGCTGCTGTTCAGCCCTTTGGAAAGGGCCTAGATATACCTCGCATTCACTGTCGGGAGTCTTCGGTTCCTCCTCCATATCTCTACCGAGTCTGCTCCCCCTCTGATACAGGAAGTCTCGTCCGAGTCCGCCG
>JAWDJV010009968.1:0-12357 GCA_033119285.1 Teratosphaeriaceae sp. CCFEE 6253
CGCGACCCTCATCGTGACGAAGAGATGCGTCCAATTAGTAGCGGATTAAAGCAAATGCACGCGGTGGTAGCGAGTGATTGTGGGTAGACGTAGCCCGTAAAGAGTGAGGCCGACGTCCAGAGAGGCACACTATTGTACGGACAGTGTTGCCAAGCGTAGGGACGACGAAGAAGAGGGCGCGCTCACGACGGCCGCACGCCTACCTTATCTTAAACACCCATCGCCAGGCCGCCGAGGGCGGTGGGCTGTGAAGGCGACCCATGGCTGGCTGCATCCGAAGTCTGTTCGAACAGTCCCCCTGAGAGGATCGCAGGGCCGCTGCTAAGTCGGGCCCACCGCGCCGTTGCGCCATGTGCTGGACGACGTCGGACTGGTCCGCGCGTGTGACCGTTGCGCGCGACAAGCGAGGCAAACACGAACATTGCTGCCGGGCTCCTGCGCGTCCGCCGCTGTGGTTCGTCGGGTTCCTGGTTCCTGCGTGCTTGGCGGGCCTCGAGGCGGCGCTAGCGCCTGTCGCGCCCCTGCTCGGTGGCGGTCCGGAGATTGCCAGGGCCGCATCCTTGGCAACTGTAAACTCAGCCTCGTGTCCGGCGGGGAGGGGGGTGTTCGAGGAACGACTGATGATGATGATGGCACTCGGCACTGTAGCCGTGGCCCGTGGTGCCGAGCAGCCTGGCCGCAGGCTGAACGGAAGATGGCTGTCGCGGAGACATACAGTACGAGCGTAGCTCATAGCGTCGATCGGGCACTGATGAACCTGGGCCGGCGCCAATACTGACTCTGCAAGAACGGCCACGCATTCATCCAGACCGTTGATTCAGGTGTGCGTGATCACGTGAGGATTATTACTAAACAGATCGGGGACCGCTGGACGGGCGTCATTGACCTTTGGATGGACCGGGGGCTTCTAGGCCGTGTTCATGAGTAATGAGCGACTGACCACACCAGCTGGATATCGTACAGTATGAGTCGTCTGGAAGACGCAAGGGGATCTTGTATTGCAGCCCGGACGACCACCTCTTCCGGCCGCCAAGTCATGACCCCCCTCAGCAGCCACGCGCTCGATGCCCAGGGCACCTCGTAACGACGCCTATACATAGGCTATAGGCAGTACTAAGTACCCGGTAGACTGTATTCATGTGAACTGACAGACCAAGCTTCTCCCTGCAATACCCTCCAGATTGCTCCCCCGGCCGCCACCTCCGCCGCTGACGGGAGATCCATTTGCCGTGCTGGCCTTATGCACGATCTCACCATTTCATTTCGCATGGGGAGACGGCGGTCGTTTCAACGTCAGGAGGAGCCAACAGCGGCGACGGCGCCTACAAGAGGACATCGTCGCCCCGGAACCCTGCGACGCTGGGAACAGTACGCTTGGAGGCAGGCTCACCATGCGTGACAGCAGCGCCCCATCCACCAGGTCGCTGCCATATGCTTCGATGCCTTACTCGACTTAAGTGAGCCAGGCGAACACGAGGCTGACCCCCTGCCTCGACAATCTCCCAAGCACAAGCGTGCCTGGGGCCTCCTCCGGCGGCAAGGCTGGCCATGCGTCCACCTCCCCAAGCTGGGGACAACGAAACGGAGACTCCGCACTCCGCTGTGAGAACGCCAACAACTTCTAGCCCTTGATGTTCATTCGCGAAGCATGCTTCCCGGTAAACTAGACGTTCAAACGTTTGTGGATAGATCGCTAGAGTAGTAGGCGAAGAGTTATATGCATCAGTCTTGGAATTCTATATCTCTACCTTGATATGCTACAGCGTGTCGAGGGGAGGCCTTCCAGTGCTCTCCGTGCTGCCCTTCATCGTGATGCTCCACCCGGACTCCTGACGGTGTCGACCAGGGAGATACGGTTCAGGACGTCGGTCAATGATACAGACCGGGTCGGAAGGCGGTTGAGCAATGCGCGGTACCACCCTACCTAGTTGTACAATGCGCCATGAAGGATAAGCAAGCCGCCTTTCCACGGCCAGTCCAGCGCTGCAACAGCATCGTTGACGTGACTCCCACCCATCTCAAGTCCCACACGCCTCGAACGCCTTCGCACCCTGTTCTCTTGCCGAAGACGTCGAAAGCATCATCGCAGCACACCCCACTCCTCCCCTCTCCGGGCCCCCCTTCCAACCCTCGTCAGATTGCCACCCCACACCCTCCCACCATCACATCCCCATATCCCACCCCGCCTCCACCTCCTCAAATCCCCAACTTCCTCGCCAGCGCCCCAATATCCGTCCGCGCCACCACATCCCCCTCCAATATCGCCCGCAGATTCCGCAACTTGACCCCGTCCATCCCCGGGTCGGTGGCGACGATCTGCAGCGCCGTGGGATCCCACTGCCGCGGCCCCAAGATCTCCGCCACCAGCGGGTTGGCCTGCTTTGGTGGAGGAGGAGGAGCGTAGGCCGCCGCGGACTGTGACTGTGGCGGTAGGGCCTGCGGCTCGTAGGGGCTCGGCGGGATGCCGCCGGCGGCCGTGGACGCGTAGGGATGCGAGGGAGAGAAGGTCGGCGCGCTCGCGTTGAGCGGGGACCCGGCCGGGCCCGGCGCACCGCCCGCACGCAAGTGCGGCGGGAGATGCGCGTGCGGCGGACCTCCATTCGAGGGCGGCGGCCCCGCGGCCAGCGTGGGCTGCCCGCCGGGCGGACTGCTGTTCCCGCCGTCGCGCTGCGGCAGCGGCGCGCGCGCCACCACGAACGTGGCGAGCATGAGCCGCTCCTCGGCCGGCGCGCGGAGCGTGTTGTGCTCGAGCATGCCGATGTGCTCCGGCAGCGGCCCGCCCTTCTCCACGGGGATGATGTACAGGTCCTTGACCATGCCCGGCTTGTCCTCCTTGATGACCGCGTAGCGGCCGCGGGCGAGGAAGTACTCAAACACCTTGTTGAAGGCGTCCATGTCGTCCACCGCCGTGAGCGCCAGCACGCTGACGTCGCTGTTCTGGCTCCACTGCAGGCCGCACAGGTACTCCTCCGCCTTGGCCACCGCCAGCCGGCCGTCCACGACCAGCCGGGGCGCCAGGATATCGCGCCACGCCGCCGTCGCCGCCATGTCGCGGCCCGCAACAAAGCGCGCGTTGACCAGCGGCTCGCCCTCGCCCGTGTGCACGAGCCGGCCGTGCCAAACCACCGTCTCGTCGCTCGTGTAGCCGTGCGGCTCGTAGCTGTCGTCGTCGTCCTGCAGCATCCGGTCGACGTCCGGGTCGTCCTTGGCGCCGTCGTCGGGCTGCGGGTTCACCGGCACGGCCGAGCTGCGGCGCCGCGGAGGCATCTGCATCGGCCGCGGCCCCGTGGCGGTCGTCGGCGACTGGGCTGACCCGGTCTTCTGCCAGATGTTGTTCATGTCGAATTGATGCTGGCTCGACGTCCGGCGGTCGATGCCTGGGGCCGCGGACGCTCTCCGAGCACCGCCGCCAGCCAGTGGACCTTGCGTGGGCGATTGGGCTCCGCCGTCTGCAGCAGCGGGCGGACTGCCCTCGCCGTCCTCGCCGATGCTCGTCCGCTCTCGCACGGGCTGCGCGTTGCCGCCGAAGTTCTCCATCCTTTCATCCTCGATCCGCTCCAAGCCTTTGTGATCCGACCTGTACCTCGGACCTTCATCCGCCACCACGACCGTCTTGCGGTCTTCTTCCTCCTTCATGCGCTTCCACTCCAGCTGCTGCTCCTCCGACGCCATAGCGCTGCTCTCCATGACCGCCAACTCATCAGCAGACAGCGAATCCTCAAGCAGCCGCTCAATGAGTACCTTGTTCCGCTTCAGATTGGCGTACAACGTGCGGTACTGATTGCCGTACCCCTTCTCCGTGGGCTTGCCATGGTTCATGAAGAGCGCGTATTCGATGAGCGAGGCATACCGATCAGCAAGAGCCTTCTCCGAGTAGCCCTCCGGTACATCGAAGCCGGCCTTCACGCGGTCTTGGAGGTCATCGAGGATGATCTTACTCAATGCCTGCGCGCCTTTCTTGCGATCTTCTGGAAGCTGGTCCATGTCTACCACGGCTGTGTCGGCGTCTAGAGCCGCTCTGCCTGGCGCTTGGCTGGACTTGCGCCGCTTGTCTGGTCTCGTGCCTGGGATAGTGGTCTCCTCGGCGGGTAGACCAGCGTCCGGGGCAAGCTCAGGCTTCACACTGTCGCGCTTCCTTTTCGTGCCCGTTTCCTCCGGCTCAGCGGAGCCAGTGTCCATCACGTCGTCGCCGTCGCCGTCGCCATCGCCAGCGCCGTCGTCCTCGAACTCAGCCTTGAGCCACGGCGGGCGGCCATCGACTTCACCCTTGTTTTTGCTCCTCCTCCGGCTCTTACTCATCTTCTGCCATGACTTCCACTTCGCGAGCCGGACTTCCCAGATCGCCTCGCCATTGGTCAGAGCGGTGAGCGTCTCTCTGTGCTCATTGGGCCTGCACTCCTCGCAGAAGTAGTGCTCCGGCACCTCGTCGTCCTCCTCCGGCAGGCCCATGCAGACATTGTGCTGCCAGGCCAGGCAGGCATCACAGCCAACAAAGGCGCGCTTGTCGGCGGGGTCGTCGTTTCCACAGATGCAGCGTATAACATCGTCCTCTTCATCGTCGCCCCCCGCCTCCTCCGGCGCCTTCTTGCCCTTGCTCTTGCTGCTCTTCGCGGGCTTCTGCGCGTTCGGGGCGGGTGAAGACGAGGCTTTGGTGTGATGTCCCTTGGTCGCGCGCCCGGACCGGCGTGGCTCCTCTGTGATGTGTTAGTCCATGCTACCGTCATTCGGGCGTGTCTCTCCCACGCCCACCCGGGTGATGCGTGGAAGTGGGACAGAGGCCTCAGGGTTGTGTCTTAGCTTACCTGACATCGTGTCTTGGTGGACGAGCGCTCACGCTCTACCGCTCGCTGGGTCGTTGGGCAGACGGGACTGGCGCTGATATGGTCGCAGAGTGGTACACACGCTCGGGTTCTCACGCAGTACTATGGCTATACGGATAAGGCTCGCACAATGCGCCGTGCTTCACGGCGCGTTGCAGAGACTAAACACAGGCCTCCCAAGCTTTCCCCGGCGCTCTCGTCGCCTCCAACGGCGGACCCTGTAGCTCTCGACACGTCTCACCCCTGTCGTCACCAGCGTATGGTGGGCTTACCAGAAGAAAAGCGCAGGAGGCTCCAAGCCGAGAGCCAGTGGCCGCAGTTCGCTGGTCACGGTCTCGTCGCGCGCGCGTATGCTGTCACTGGCGGCGTTTGTATAGTCCGTGGTGGTGGGGTTCTTTCGTTGCTTGCCGTACTTATTGGCACTGTTGGTGCAATCGCGCTGGAGGTAGGTGTTGCGCTGTCACGCCAAACTCTCGCCGTCGCGTCACGCTTCAGGTCGAAGCTATCGCGGTGCCAATCGGTTCTTATGGCGCAGGACCAGATGTGAAGATTGAAGCGGTCCCAAATCTGTCATTCGAGTGATGTTGTTGTTGTGGAGGTGAAGATTGCGACGCAAAGTGGAGAAGAAGTTACGAGCGCATGATTATTAAGCGGCGACTTCACGTGACCTTCGAACCGACTGCATATCTGGTATTTACGTACGCACACCACCACGGGGTGTGCCAAGCTGGCTACAGATGAGGTAGATGGTCATTGACGATGAGAAGAAAGGCGGCGCAGTGTTTTTAAATTGCTTCTTTCGCACACCAGTATTACTCCTAGACACACTGATATATCATCGCTCATACATCAGAGCATGGCTCAGCTTGCGGTAATGGTACATGCAGTTCTTGCGCAGCCCCAATGAGTCTTGTTGATGCACACAGACGTTGCGTGGTATGGCGTGTACCCGCGACACTGTTCCAATTCTGCATCCGCCTGGACACCGAAGACCCGCCTCGCTGCACAAACGAGGAGATAGACGAGACGGGTCGCTAAGTCGATCGTCTCTCATGTCAATCAACTCTGCATCCGTGCCATATAGAGAAGGAACCAGGGCCAGCGTCGTAACGGGTCCCGGTTGTCTGACTCCTCGAATATATTGGGAAGAAAGAGTGTCTTGACTGAGGAGGCGAATAAATCTCCTTTGGCACTTTGAGCGGATGTTGCTTAGGAGTCCAGCAACGAGTTGGGAGTGTACACCCGGCTCCCGGAAGTATTAGACAGCGTCGCCATACTCGGTGGCGGGCAAGGTGTCAGCGCTCGCCTTGCAAGTGGCTGTGCGCATGGTGATTGAGGAAGCTCATCAGAATACTTCGTTCCTTCAAGCATACATGTCGTCGTACTCGCCATCCTCCTCGTCTGGTGGTGGAGGCGGCGCCTTCTTTTTGATCAGGGTCTGCCGGTCAAGGGGACACGTCGGATTGAGCTTGAGCCAAGGCTGGATGCACTCCAAATCAAACAAGTGGTCCTTATGGCATGGCAGGCGCACGACCAACGGGTGTGGATCTGCCAATTAGATCAGCATCGACAGAGCAGCGCGTACATATCACATCATGCATACCTTCCAAGAAAGGATTACTGCAGATCGGACAGGACATGTCCTCCTTCAGACTCTTCTTCGGCACCCTCTCCAATTCCTGGAGGAATTCATCGCTCACGCCTTGCACCTCGGAGGGGGGATGCTCAGCACTCTGCATCAAGCTCTCCACCAACTGCTCGAGCAGCCCGTTGTGGTCTTGCTCTTGCGCGATACCGCTGCCTCCCCGCATCATGTCGAAGGCGTTGGCAAGATTCCTGTACGCCGCCGACACATCGCGAGGTAATGGGAGCGAATGCGCATTCTGGGGTTGTCGGGCGCCGGATGTGTCCACGAGGTCCAGAGTCGAGAAGAAGGTCCCTAAATCGGGGCGGCGTCGTGGCTGCTCCTTCTGCTCGGCGGGCACGCTATGTTCGACTGCCAACGCCAGTCAGCATACGCTGCTATTTCGCGATGGTCACATTACCTACCCTCATAGCTGGACATCCTGACGCTGTTATGATTTCAGATGTTCGAGGCCTTGCATGATCGTATATGTTTGACCATCGCCAGGCACCTCCGGCGTACGCACATGGAGGCTCCGCAGACACGGCAACAGCCGCTGTCTTAGTTCAACCACTCGTCTTTCCACATTCCATCCTCATGGCTGTGTCGTGATGGAGTCGAGAGATAGTGAGGGACATGTGGGAGCAGGAGAGCACCCAGAATGACAAGCCATCTGCAACGCGGTATACCGCGAATGGCCATCTTCCGACACCCGCCCTATCACCCATTGATGAGAAGGGCTCGCCCGGCATAGACCTGGTGGCCGGCCTGGAACTTCATCATGATCAAGGCGGCAGACCTCCGGACGTGCTGGACGAGATCCTACCGCTCGCAGAAGATACGGGAGCCAATGGTGTTGTTGGTACCAGGGAGGCGGCCGTACCAAGCACGCCACGTCTTCCCAAAGGAGACGCCGTGCTCGCCTTGAAGCTTTCACCGAGACAGCTGCAGGACCTCGTCACGGAGCCCAATTCTCTGCCCATCCGCCCTGCCACGCCGCCGATCGAGGAGATACCCATACTGGAAAAGGGTCTAGGCATTGCTGGTGAGGCGGCGACACAGCACGGCAGGGATGACCGACATATGCACCGTCCCGAGGGGCAGACATTACCACCGTTGGCCAGCGTCAGCGCTACGCTAGGTGCGATCGGTACTCCGCGGCCGAGCAGAGCCTCCCGTTCTGCATCCACGCCTCTGTTCCACCGCAAGCAGTCGTCGGCCAAGAGCAACAGAGCAAAGCCTGAACTGCCACCGCTAAGGACTGAAGATGGAGAGCTATCGCTGGAACGCTCAACCACTAAGCCATCGCCAAAGAAGCATGTCCCCATGTCGCCTCATCTCAGCATCCTGCCAGTACCTCCGCTCTCCTTGCCAACCTACCTACAGCTTGAGCTGTCCTCGGATCGCCCTTCCGAGCTCTACATCCATCGTGCACCTGGCAGCGATCAGATGTACGAATCTTCAAAGGTCAAATTCGACCGGCTGATGAACTTCCTGCTACTGCCTCCTAGCCTCGAGCAGGTCTTGTGGTTCGGCGCGGTGGCGTGCTTGGACGCGTGGCTATACAGTTTCACGATCTTACCGTTGCGCTTCCTCAAGGCGATCGCCATCCTGGGACAATGGTGTGCTCATGTTATGCTGATCGAGGCCGTGTCCGTCTGGAGCTTCGTCTACAACGGCATCGGCCGTGTCTGGCAGCGCCAGCGGCATATTTCGGATGCGGGCTCGCGACGGCCATCGCTCGTCATGAGCGATGACTCTAGCGGCTCCGCTGTACCCGAAGCAAGCATAAAGTTGGCTTCGAAATTGAACGGTCGTCTTGCAGTGGCGCAACACACGCAGAAGCCTAGCAAGACGTCGGCAGCGTTTCGCCATCGGTCAGCACGATCGGCTCCGTCTGCACTATCTCCGGAGCACAAGGCCGACATTCTCCAAGGCTTGTTGATAGTCGCGACGTGTTACGTGCTTATGTGGTTCGATGCGTCCCGGATCTACCACAGCATAAGAGGGCAGTCTGCAATCAAGCTGTATGTCATCTACAACGTGCTCGAAGTGTTCGACCGTCTCTTCAGCGCGCTCGGCCAGGACATACTCGAAGTGCTATTCAGCAAGGAAACTCTGGAGCGGAACGACAGGGGCAGGAGCAAGATCCTTCGGCCCTTCTGGCTATGGGTCTTGGCCCTCGTATACAATGTCGTCCATACCACCGCGCTGTTCTACCAGGTGGTGACTTTGAACGTAGCGGTCAACTCATACTCGAATGCCTTACTTACACTGCTGATGAGCAACCAGTTCGTCGAGATCAAGAGTACGGTATTCAAGAAGATCGAGAAAGAGAACCTGTTCCAGCTGACCTGCGCGGACATTGTCGAGCGGTTCCAGCTCTGGCTTATGCTGCTCATCATAGCTGTACGCAACGTCGTCGAAGTGGGCGGGCTGAGCATCAGCTTGACGAGCGCGTTGGCCAGTTCGCCAGTCGGAGCTGCCAGCGCAAACGCTACGCGCCTCCCCCTCACATCTGCCATGATCATACCTCGGGCATTCACGATGCTTCCCAAATGGACGGGTGAAGTCCTGGGTCCCTTCCTCATCGTCCTCGGATCCGAAGCACTGGTGGACTGGTGCAAGCACGCCTATATCGGCAAGTTCAACAACATCAAGCCCAACATCTACGATCGCTTCCTCGATGTGCTGGCAAAGGACTACTACTCCCACGCGTTCGCGGATCAGAATTTGACGAAGCGGCTCGGTCTGCCCGTCATCCCGCTCAGCTGCCTGTTCATCCGCGCGTGCATGCAGACGTACAGCATGTTCATCGCGGCACACCTGCCTCCGCCGAGGCCGTCCATGGCCACGGCCGTCAGCTTGGAGACCGAGACCGCGACGACGAGCCCGGCGACGACCGCCGCACTGCAGCACATCGACCACGTCTTCCGGCGCGCCCTCGGCCGCTCGGCTTTCGGTGCCGGGTCCAGCGCCGGCAGCTCGTTCAACTGGTGGAGCATCGACGACCTCATCGCGTTCGGCACCATGCTCACCGTCTTCCTCGCCGTGTTCCTGATCCTCCTCGCGCTCAAGCTGCTCCTCGGCATGCTGCTACTGACTTTTGCTCGCAACAGGTGCAGCAGCATGGAGGAGCGAGAGCGACAGGTCACGATCGCAGTCGATGGCAAGAGGACCGGGATCGGGGCGCTGACGGAAGTGGACGAGTCGAAGCGCAAGTGGATCTACCAGGATGATGCCGCGGGGCTGCAAGCGTTGAGGGAGAAGGAGGAGAGGGGCAGGAAGCAGGTGAGGGAGAAGGGCGACAAGCTGGAGGGGGTGGACAGGTACATGATGGCCGCTAAGAGGATATGGTAGGCTCTGTCATCAAGACCGGGGTCCTCCCGCTGGTCTCACTGCTCCGTGACCAAGATCTCCTACGCGGCCTCGTTGCTCTCTGGCTGCACTTCGTGTTGCCATCCAGTTGCCTGAGCTGATGGAGAGCTCAACCCATCTGGCATCGCTGTGGACATGCGGAGAGTGTGCTTACTTTCCGCAAACTCCGCTCGATGACTGAGTCCCAACCGCAGTCGACAGATGTACTTCACCTTACCCCTTTCCGAAAGCTATCGCATCAAGTACCTGTAGCGTTGAGCTCGATGCCTGGCGACCGGTGTGCCTCGGTGGTGGTGGCTATGCTCCGTCGCAGCGGCTTGGCAGCACAGCTCCAACCTCAGGTGTGGGCTGATGCTGCCCCAATGTCGACCTCGATGTCAACGTCACCTGGTCAGCCGTGGACTTGCTACCACCACAAATGTATCGCTGCCACGACTGCGCCGCTGCGAATCGCAAACAAAGCTGCCACATCATTTCTTGAGCCCCCACACCGGTCGACGCACTTCGCCAGGGCGACGTCAGCAGCACGACGTGACTGGGCGACGGATCCCACGTCTAGCCGGGCTCATGTGACTGCACAATGGGCACTGTTGAGGCCACCCGTCGCCCTGGAAGTTGGGCGAAGCGTGCGGATTTGCGTACGATGAAGGGGGCCCACGAGGCACCATGCGTGCTGCCTCAATGACGAAGTCGCCCAACAGGCTGCCTCAATCTACGCCCTGGAAGACTTGATAGGTTTGGAACTCTCCCTTCTTCCCCCCTTCCTTCCACATCTCAGCCCATCTGCCTTCTGCAAGACATACCGCGCGGCGATCTATCGACAGTCTTTCGTCCACAGCCTGAGACACGACCAAGCACGATCGACGCTGGGCACCAAGCGAACCGCCTACCAGAGACCCGCACGATGCCTCCAATGATGTCCGATACCCAGCAGGCTCTGTACGTGGCCATCGCCAACATCGGCGAGTGCGACCCCTCCCTGGCCTCCCTCCTACTGCAGCCCCAGCGGTGGGCCGGCAGCACCCTCTCGCTCACCCGGCACAACAACAACATCGGGGACATCCGGGCCATCTTGACCGATGTCAAGGTGAGCCTCAATGGCCTGGACGTGGCGCTCGTGGCCAAGCAGATGCAGCTCCAGCAGCGCGGCGACGAGTACAAAGCCAACTGGCACAAGACGCAGCAGACTCTGGCCTTGCGCACCGCTGCCCTGAACGCTGCCACAATCCGGAACGATGAACTGCAGCGGCGTAGCGATGCCTGTAAAGCCGAGTCACAAGCGGTGCAGCAGACCTTAACGCTACGCACCGCCGCCCTCAACGCCGCCACAGCCCGGACCGACGACCTGCAACGGCGCGGCGACGCCTACAGAGCTGAGGCCCAGACCGCACAGCTCGCCTTGGCGCAGCGCACCGAGTCCCTCGGCCTCGCGACGCGCCGGCAGCAGGACCACCAGCAGGCGCTGGCCATCGCCAACGACGACCTGCGGCACTACCAGCGCCTGAACGTCGAGAAAGAACAGACGATCGACGGGCTCAAGGCCCAGCTGCGCGCCGCCAACCACCGGCTCGAGCGCCTCACCCCCCTGGCGCCGTCCGACGCGCCCGGCCGACCGAGCACCGACTCCGGCTTCTCCGACGGCTCCGGCGCCTCCTCCTCCGCGGCGGACAGCGCCCGCCAGGAAATCGCCCTCAGCCTCCTCTCCACCGCCGTCGCCGAGTTCACCCGCGGCGAGTACGCGCAGGCCGACGCCTCCCTCGCCAGCGTGCAGCGCCACGTCCGCGACCTCCCGGCCTCGCTGCAGAAGCCCTTCAAGCCCGCCACGATGGCCTATTACCGCGCCGTCTGCACGGCCGAGACCGGCACCGACGCGGCCGCCAAAGCGAGCCTGACGGCCTTCCTCTCCGACTACGGGCGCGCCGAGGCGCGGCACACGGCGCACGCCACGCACCTCCTCGCTCGCACGTACATCAAGCTCGGCCGGCACGAGGACGCCCTGACGCGGTGCTACGAGGCGCGCGGGCTGTGGCGCGCCGTGGACCCCAACGGGGACGAGTACTTTGACGCCGTGGCGCTGCTGGCCAGGGTCTTCCACCACCTGCACAAGCCGCGGGAGATGCTGGCCGTCATCAACCTGTGCCCGGAGGAGCGGCGGGAGTACGTGCGGGAGAAGTACGCGAGGCTGCGGCCCACCGCGACGGCAGCATCGCCGACTACTCCTCCTGCTGCCGCTCCCGTTCAGCCGGGGGTGGTGAGACCGCTCCCGCGTCGGCCTCGTCCGGCGGGGAGCGTGCGGTCCGGGACGACGACGTCGAGTAAGGGGAGTAAGCGGGCGGCGCTTGCTTGGTGGATGCTGACTTGAGAGCACAACTGGGAAGAGCGAGAATCTGCGTGTCCGGGGTTTCGAGCGTTGGCGTTTCTCTATGGCTGTCGCAAGACTGGTTGCTGTTTGGGTGGGCGACTGGATGATGGAGTCTCTGCTTTTTGACCAGAATGATAACCGACTGGGCGGGGCATGTCGCCGTCGCGGCGGGT
>JAWDJV010009969.1:0-12336 GCA_033119285.1 Teratosphaeriaceae sp. CCFEE 6253
ATATAGCCTATAGCTAGGCCGAGTATACTACCTATATAGATTTAGGGCCTCCTTACCCTTATCGGTCTCTATAATCCCGCTAGCCTAGTCGTACTTACGAATCTTAGCTAGCTTAACCTTCTCTCTACTCGTACTAGCGGCCTCTTGTACCTTAGCTTTTAGCTAAGCCTACGACTTCTCTAAGTAGTACTAATAGGCCGTATCGTCTATAGTCTCCGGCCTACGGAGAGCGTTAAGGCTATAGTAAGTTAGTAGCGAATTAATTAATCTACTCGTAGGTTGCTTATAACTCGCTTATACGCTCTTAGATCGACGCTATTATCGCTATTACTACTACTTAATCTTCTTAAGGCTATTAGCGTAGGGGTAATAGTACTACTACTACTACTAGTTTACTCTAATAATTAAAGAGGTACAATTATAGAGTACTTATAGGTATAAGGTACTATTATAACATTATAACAATAGTAAGGTATTATAAAGAAGCGGAAGAGTAATATTATTAAGTAAACTTACCTTATAGTATACTCGCACGTACACTCGCATATACGTGTACTTTATAGGCCTACGTAAATAGTACGAGTCGGCAGCGAGTAAAGCGGTAAGGCGGCAGTAACTATATATAAGTAAAGCAGAGCGGTAGGGGGAGGTTAGTATTCTACGATACTCCGCTACTAGTGCGACGGTAACGGTTTAATCAAACCGGCTCTACTATCTCTTAACTCGCTGTACAATCGCATTAGATTCGCTGTGTAGTCGTCTAGTGTACGGTGTGCGGTAGTGCGGTGAATTGGCGAAGTAGTAGCATTGGCTAACGGTCGTAAGCCGTAGCTTCCTTTAGCTACATGCAATCAGCTTCCTAATAAGGAACAACCTTATTACAATCGCCTCGAGATCATGGGCAAGCGGGCAAAGGATCGTGCGAAGAGCGAAAGTTCACGCGGTAGGCATCATAGCTTTCTCATCGTCGCTCCTTGTTGACCGGGTCGCCGTCAGGTTCATGAGATGCATTTCGATCGCTTGAGCGGCCTCCTTCTCCAATCGTCTGCTTGGCTGCGCGATCAGTCTCCTCTCGCGCTCTTATCTGCCTCAAAACCACCGAGCGATTTCCATTGGGAAGATGTGAGCTCATGTGGCCTCCAACCTCAGCATAGGAGGAGCTAATGGGAGTCAAGGTCACACCTTCTAGGCATTTCGTATGGCACCAGTGCTTCGGCGACTTTAAATGCGCTCGTCTCCAGGTTCCCATGGACTGGCAAGGCACTTCCACGGAAGCCAACAAAGTTGTGGACATCGCTATCGTCAAGGTCGAGGCTACCGTGCCGGTGACTGATCCTACGTACGGCGGGCCTGTCGTTTTGAATCCTGGTAGGTGTGACCTCGCCTGGGGACTGCCAGTGCTATAGCACGCCCTTCGCTCATAGTCATCTTCAGGTGGACCAGGAGGTTCGGGCGTTGGTCAAGTCCTTCGTGGCGGGCATCATGTCCGGACCATCCTCTCGGCGGGCCCATCAGATGCGGAGCCGAAGGTAGCGCAACTCTCCAGCATCCACAGCTCTACACAAGTTGACAAGTCTACAGCATTTCGACGTCATTGGCTTTGACCCACGAGGCATCAACAACACCGAGCCCTTGATGATCTGCTTTCCCGACCGCATCGAAGCCGCGATCTACAGCCTTGAGGAGGAAGCGCACGGCTACATCGGCACCTCCGACACGTCATTCGATAATCTCTGGGCGAGCAAGCGCGCTGTAGCTGAGGGATGCAGCAAGCGTATGGCAGAAGAAGTGAGCCTTCGTTCACGATCACGCCGTTATAAGACGGCGAATGTCCCACGGTGCGGACAAGAGTTGTGCTGACGATAGTCGACAGGGTATCGCTAAACACATGTCTACTGCACCCGTCGCCCGTGACATTATCGAGATCTTCGAGCGGCATGGCGAATGGCGGGAAGCTGAGGCCAAGCATCTGCTCGCCTTCCCGGCCAGCAACCCTCACCAATCGCAGACCGACGTCTTCGCTCGTACCGCATGGAAGAAAGATGTCGAACCTGTGCAATACTGGGGCTTCTCGTACGTGCATCAACAAGCCGACCTGCACCGTTCACGGAACACTGACTCGCTTCGCAGGTACGGGTCGATACTCGGAGCCACGCTGTCTGCCATGTATCCCAACCGCATCCACCGCGCAGTGCTAGACGGCGTGGCGGACAGCCATGACTACATGGCAGGGGGCTGGAGCACGAATCTACGCGACACCGACTTGATACTGGTGAAGCTGGCGGAGCATTGCTGGGAAGGCGGCAAAGCCCACTGCCCCATCTGGGACGAAGACGGCCCCGCTGTCATCATCGGCAACATCCAGCAGACCATCACCGACCTCAAGAGCAACCCCATCAGCCTGTCTGCCCAAGGCTCGAAGGGACCAGCGATGGTGACCTACAACGACCTCCGCCGCCTGATCCGAGATATCGTCTACTGGCCTCTCCGCGACTTCCCGCTCACCGTGCAAGTTCTCCACGATCTCAGCACCCGCAACGGCTCCTCGCTCGCTGACTACGCCCATAACCTCCGTCCCAGAGGCCTTGGCGAGCCGCTGAGCGAGCAGTGCGCCAAAGACGGGCCGTACAGTCCCTCATGCTTCACGAGCCAGGGCAGCAGTGCGGGCCTGCCGATCAATTGGGAGGCGACGTACGGGATCGCTTGCTCCGATGGGCCTGGCGATAGGCTGGATCAGACGAAGGAAGCATTCAGGAAGTACGCGGACGGTATCATGGCGCAGTCTCAGCTCATCGGCGCAGGGTGGGCTGCGATCCAACTCCCCTGCACGGCATGGCATGCGCGGCCGCACTGGCGATACGAAGGGGACTTCCGGAACAAGACTGCGCATCCGGTCTTGTTCGCGAGTACGACGATTGATCCCGTGACCCCGCTGGCCAACGCATTCAAGATGGCGGAGGGCTTCGAGGGGGCGGGCGTGCTGCAGCAGGATAGCGAGGGGCATAGCACGTACAGCGGCGTGAGCATGTGCAGCATGAGGGCTTTGCGAGAGTACTTCCAGAGTGGAAGGCTGCCGGGGGAGGTGGGAGGGCTGGACGACGATCAGTGGGGATGGGAGGGGTACGGGAAGCTGTGTGAGGTGGACGTGGGACCGTTGCGGGGATACAGTCCGAAGGGTGCGGTGCCGGAGCTGCCGGAGGGTGAGACGGACGAAGAGTTGTGGAAGGCGATTGTTGGGCTGAATCGAGTGTGGCCTTGAAAGACAGCGTGAAAGGCGCTGTTGCGTTCACGAGTCAGGTGCGCCTGTAACAGAGCTCGGATGTCAAGAGATCGCAGACAAGAACAGGCCGAACGGAACGGTTCGAGGGGCGATGAACCATCGACCAGGCTACATCCGCCGTACCTAGCCAATCATGCCTCGCGGAGACCCTGAGCATGTAACCACAGAACTTTCTCCGGCCTTGACAGCCTGTGCAGCTCCCCCGCGAGCCCTCGGCGAGCGGTTCATGGAGTTGACGGCAACTGACTTGCGCAGTTGAGCCTGTCCCTCCGTTACGGTTCCGTCATGCGATCGGCGTGTGACTTGATCCAATGGAGCAGATACACACCTGTTGCTCCTGCTGATGAGTGCATTTCAAGTGATGCCGGCCGGCGCTTGAAGTTGGTCGGGGCAGTTGCGCTCCACGTCTGCGAGCCATCGTTCCCCTCCGCTCCTCCTGCCCATGCATTATAGCAAATGCAACAAGTGGAGGACCTCGGCGATTCCTGCGTTAGAGAATCCAAATCGAGAGCAGCATCCGAGGGCTCACTGCAGCGCCCTGCGGGCGGCCTCCTTGTGCCCACTTCCCTCCCCAGCCCCTCCTCCGGCATCCTGCTCCACTTCCTTCGCCAATGGATCATCAGGATCGTTCGGACCCGCCAGCTCGTCGATGCTGTACAGTAGCGCATCATCATCGAGCACCGGCTGCAGGTACTCGTCCTGCTGGAACACTTCCGGTTTTTCGCCACCGAGATCGCCCGCGGATGCGCCGTCCAGCACGGACCGCCGAACGAAGTTGACCAGCTGGACTGTGGCGATGAAGTCGAGGTCTGGGATGCGTCAGTATCGCTCCGACTCGTCATGGAAGTAAGCATTTGGGAAAGAAGTACTATGCCTCTTTCTGATGGAATCAAAGTCAAGATCATGCCCTTTTGCATGCTCGACCATCTTCCTCACTCCGTCGAACTTCTCATCACAGATCAAGCACTTGATACTCGTCTTCTCCACATCCTCCTCCACGTCCTCCCAACCCGGCGAGTCAGGCCGCAGATCTTCCTCCGTCAAGCCGGGGACGTTCTCGCCTTCGTCGCTGTCGCTGTCCTCGGGTGGCGCAGTCGGAGCCGAGAAGCTGCCGGAGCTGTTACTCACCCGCCATCCAGCCGGCAGACTGCTGTTCATATCGAAAAGAGTGTCGTGTGGCGGGGCGCGATCTTGTGCCTGCCAAGTTGGGAACGGGCTCGAAAAAGATGGCGCGGAGACAAGCTTTCGGCACCGAAGCAACGCGGGAACTGCCGTGTGGGGATGCCAAGGAAGCACCCGATCACGTCACCTCAGATCGTGCTGCGTGAGATGAGTTTCGCGTGGGCTGCGTCGTACTCGTGCTCTTGCGGCACCAACACCACCGCCGCCATGGCGCCCGATCGAGGCACCCCCGCTTCCGCCGCCTTCCTCCACGCCGACGACGACGACACCACTCCCGAACCCGCCGACCTCATCGACGGCGAACCCGATCCCGCCTTCCTCCGCGCGCGATCAGCACAACCGCAATTCACATTCCGCGCCTTGCTTGTTGGCTTGGTAATTGGTGTCCTCATCGCCTTCAGTAATACCTACTTCGGCCTGCAAACGGGCTGGATCAGCGGGATGGCGATGCCGAGCGCGTTGATCGGTTTCGCTTATTTCAAAGCTCTGCACACGCTTACCGCATACCTTGCTGAAGGCGGAAGTCGGCGAGTGCGGTGGCTTGGGATGTGGGGCGAGGGGTTCAGTGAAGTGGAGAATGTGCTGGTGCAGACGGTGGCCGGCTCAGTGGGGACGATGCCGTTGGGTTGCGGGTTCGTGGGTGTGGTACCGGCGTTGGAGTTCTTGCTGAAGCCGAGCGAGACGCCGGAGTCGAGTTCGACTGATCTGGACATTATTGCCGCCCTCGCTGCCGCCGAAAAGACCGGTGGCCTGCGGTTACCGCTCGGGAAGCTGATTCTATGGGCATTGGGTCTGTGTTTCTTTGGCGTGATGTTTGCGGTACCGTTGCGGAAGGAGGTCATTGTGAGGGAGAAGCTGAAGTTCCCGAGTGGGACTGCTACGGCATTGATGATTGGGGTGCTGCACGGAGGCGAGAAGACTGGCGTGGAAGGTGAGGTGGAGGAACAGGCCAAGGCTGGTGGCGGACTCGCACGGCGGAGGCGTGGCGAAGAAGGCGAGGAGAGCGAGGCGTTGATGGGCGATCCTGATCGCGAAAGTCACGAGCCCGGGGGAGATCGGGAGCAGGGTGGCAAGGGCGGCGACGACCTGAAGAAGGACTGGAAGAAGCAGATCCGTTTGCTCACCTACTCCTTCGCTGTCTCAGGCATCTATGTACGTTCTCGTCTTCTCATAGTCTCCTCAAAACTCACAGCTCATGCACTCACCCACACATGATCCATCCACTACCCACCACCCACTGACTCTCATTCCCCAGACACTGACCTCTTACTTCCTCCCTCAACTCCACTCTCTGCCCATCTTTGGTCCCTGGCTCTCTGCCACGTGCCTCTGGTCCCTCAACCCCTCCCCCGCCTACGTCGGGCAGGGCATCATCATGGGGCCCGCAACGACCTTGCACATGCTTCTCGGTGCGGTGCTCGGGTGGGCGATCCTCTCACCTGTAGCGAAGCATCAGGGCTGGGCACCAGGAGATGTCGGTGATTGGGAGAAGGGAAGTAAAGGGTGGATTGTCTGGGTTTCATTGGCGATCATGCTGGCGGATGCGCTTGTTAGTCTTGGGTGGTTGATCCTGAGGCCTTTGATCTGGTATGCGAGGGTCTATGCACCGGGTACCATCCGCGGGATCCGGGAGAAGGGTGTAAGGGGATGGGTAGGCGACATGGCCGGCCCGAAGATGCGTGGCTACAGCCCCGTGAACCTGGGCGAGGACTCTGGCGGTGATGGCGCGCTCACGAAGACCCCGCTTCCGCACGAGGAGAAAGAGGAAGAGTACGACGCCCCGCCCGAACACCTCATCGGCTGGAAGACGACCGTCTTCGGATTGGCTTTGAGCCTCGCCTTCTGCATCTTCGCCGTGCAGTACAGCTTCAGCGGCATGATCCCCGTCGGCTTGACGATGCTGGCACTCTTACTGGCGCTGCTGCTCAGCATCATGGGTGTCCGCGCCCTTGGCGAAACGGACCTCAACCCCGTCTCGGGCATCTCGAAACTCACCCAGCTCATCTTCGCCCTCGTCACGCCGGCCGGAAGCAAGAACGCCGTGGTCATCAACCTGCTCGCGGGCGGCATCTCCGAAGCCGGCGCGCTGCAGGCGGGAGATCTGCTGCAGGATCTCAAGACCGGACACCTGCTGGGCGCGAGCCCGAAGGCGCAATTCTATGGCCAACTGATCGGGAGCGCGGTCGGGGCGGTGGTGTCAGCGAGCGTGTATAAGCTGTATACCCGCGTCTACACGATCCCGGGCGGACTGTTTCAGGTCCCGACGGGATACGTCTGGATCTTCACCGCGCGGCTGGTTACTGGGCAAGGCTTACCGCCAAAGACACCGCTCTTTGCTGGTGTGGCGGCGGCCGTGTGGGCGCTGCTCACCGCGCTGCGCATCTACGGGAATGCCGTGAGGAACGCAGACGGTACAAAGGGTGCGAAATGGGTGCCGTACGTGCCGGGCGGGATCGCGGTTGCGGTCGGGATGTACAATGTGCCGTCCTTCACTCTGGCGCGGACGGCGGGCGGGGTGCTGGCGTGGTGGTGGACGCGGTGGAAGGGGAGAGAGGAGACTGGGATGATAGTGCTGGCGTCCGGCCTGATCCTGGGGGAAGGGCTAGTGAGCATTGTGAACTTGGGGTTGGCGAGCGGAGGGGTGCCGCACCTGTGAGATCGGTCGAGACATGGCACCGTAGACAATGCATTACAGGAGGGCTTCGCTTGAAGGCGGTGGGCCAATCTGAACTTGTCGACTCCGCGCCGGCAATCATGGCAGAAAGGCCTACCGGCTTGTTGAGATTTCTTGCGGTTGCTCACATGTCCAAGCTCGATGCGAAGCCCTGTGCTTGAGTACCTCACCGAATCGGCCACGGCTTCTTGCGTGGTCTCGCGAATGCAGACGGACCCACAGGCACAGCGTTGGAGAGCATAGAGCGTCCGTCGAGTGCAGTCATTTCGTCACCGCAATGATCGGTACTACCACAGCCCCGAGCTGAGTATGCGCATGCGAACATGAGACCCTGCTTCTAGCGGCATTGGGCCAAGGAATACGGCCGCCGGACATTGATCGGAGTGTCGTCCGGAGGGATGTATCCCACAGTCCTCGGCCTATGGAGCCGGACATGGCCACGTTCGATCAATCTGTCAGGCCGGTCGGGGTCCAGCACTCGGGACCGCCGTATGTGCGCCTAGCTGTTGGACTACAGCCAGCGTCACACGATAGTCACTTCGGACCTTTCATCACTCCCTTTGATGGGACCTAGAGGGGTCGTGACTCCGACGTTGTAGGTCTTCACGTCGATGGTGCCGATCTGCTTTTTGGTGCGCAGCAACTTGCCAAGCCCCACCCGCTCATACTCGGGTGACGCAGCCCGGCGTCTGAGCACGAGACAGTGTGCCGAATCGAGGAACAGCCCAAGGTATCCCGATCCTTGCTCCACCTCCCGGTGGCGAGATGGGCTCCGAAGCTGCGGCACTTGGGCGGCTGGTGTTGGCGGAGAAGCGCCGGAGATGGTGAGAGTCGAGACAGTCTCAGAGAGGTCGGAAGGAGCGTCGGTCGCTTGCGAACCACAGCTCTCCTCCAGATCGAGGTACACCTCGCCCAGCGAGACGCCTTCAGGAGTCTGCGTCTCGCACAGCGTGCCGAAGCCGAGGGGCAGCTTCCGATCCCACTCTGTATCAGGCGGTGCCCTTCGTATGGGTAGGAGCGGGCCCTGCAGATCATATCAGTAGAACATAGTGAAAGGAACAATGGCACTGGTACCTTGATCTTGAGCCAGCCAGATGCCGCACTCCCAAAGGGATTTACCGCCGAAGCCGGCTGGACATGACATCCTACCACCTCTGCAACGACTCTCGAGTAGTCGACGGCCAAGAACCTGATGTCTCCGTTAAGGCTTCCCCAACTCCAGCTTGGCACCCGATAACTAGCAGCAGCCGTGACTCTACAGCGCCGCCGTCCATACGTGTGCGCGAAGCCGCCGCACACTAGTTGCCGTTTCTCCTCGACTGGATATGCTCTCCAGTAGAGATCTTCGAGCATGTGGGCTCTCCAGAGTCCGGCGTGGTACTCGTCTCGGGTCGCCGCCGCGATCTGTTTGGCCAAACCAGACATCGCTACGAGTTTGTCGCTTTCGTAGGTAAGACTCCGCCCGCAGTTGTCCTCGACATGCTTCAGCCAGCCGCCCCTCCATCTCCCACACTTTGCAAGATTAGATGGTGCATGGCCTTCAATGAGGTTCAGGCCCGGGAAAGCTTGGCCCGTCTCGCTGTGAGGGAGATCCTGGCCGTACAGGATCATGTCCATATTGAACCACTCCGGGCTGAATTGCGACCCGTCCTCGCCGACCATGCACGTGCCGCACTCCCAGTACATCTGGTCAGCTGCAAAGTGGATGATGCGCTTCGACAGCAAGCGCTCCTGGAGTGTCCAGGCCCGGGACTGAAGGTGTGCAATCTCAAGTGGGTCGAATGGCCGGCCGAACCCACCGGAGATGTATTGGGTCGGATTGTCGCAGGTCGAAGTGGGCATCCAGTCCTTTGAGATCAGCAGATCGGAACGGCTACCGCGGTAGCTGTAGGATGACACATAGACGAGAGGACATCGCGCTAGGATCGACAAGCCAGGCTGGCCGGCATTATCGGCGAGGAAAGGCCCGACGTTGCCTTCGACAAAGCGACCTAGAGAGATGTTGTCCGGCGTCTGGTCGGGCAAAGGACGATCCGTGGGTCCATAGAGCCCCGTGTGACTGCCGTCGGAGTGCGAGGCGGAGAACATCACCCAGGCTCCGCTGTAAACTTCTGCCATCCTCGGCGCCTCCCGCTGCCAGTCCACGCGATCGTCCTGAACGATGCAAAGCGAGTCGATCCACAGGTATTGCAGATCGAGGCGGTGTGTCAGCTCCACAGCGTCTCGGAATGTCGTCGGTAAAGCCGAGATCGGAATGTCGACCTTGCGTGCAGCGATGTTGACTGTGGTAGTTATGAAGGGCGTCTGCTGACCCCAGCAATGGCTGAGTGCAGTATACTTGCCGGTCCTCCCTCTGGTGTCCAGGAGCCTGACTGCGAGGCCGCGGGACGAAGACGACACTTGCAGAACGCGCGTTGGGAGGTTCATTGTGGGAGCATGACAGAAGTGATGTTGGTCACACTCCGCAAGCCAGTGTTGCATCTGCTGGAGAGCAAAGACCGACTGCGAGGACACATTTCGTAGGCGTCCGGGAATGAAGCTCTGCGCAGATGTACCTGGACCCACCAGCAGGTCATCAAGGCATCCAGTCGCCGTATTTGATACCTGGTAATGCTCGCACCCGTAGACAGGTCCCTCTAAGATACGACGTTTCTCTGCTGTTTCCCTCGCCATCCTCCAATCGGGAGCTAGTACCCAGCCTCAGGCTAATGCCTATCAACTGCAGATCCTCGCCACCACTCGAGTCTGTCCGGGATGGCTTTCGCCACCAGCCCCCGTACAGCCACGGCTTCATGTGCTCATCGTTGACGAAGCTGCAGCCCGAAAAACCCGAGCCCGCGGAAAGATGCGTCAGGTCCCGTCGTGAAGGATTCGGACCCGGGACTGTACTGCCCGAGCTCGGTGATGACGGTTCGCCCATCGGTATCGGTCTGAGTGGCCGTCCAGCCAGTCGGGACCTCGTTGCCTCCGCATCGTTCTTGACGGATCTTCGAGCGGGTGGTGTAGGCGCTCTGCAGCAGCAGCTCGCAAAGCGTGCATGTCGTCGCTGAACGGGTGAGAGCTGGGAGGTCGGGCTGATGTGGTAGTCCAGGCTCGTCTTCGGAGGGGAGGGCATGGTATGGTATCGCTTTGCAGTAGGCGCACAGCGACATTTCGAGATGAGCAGCCAGCTAGAGTAAGCCTCGCAGACCACTTTGGATTTATTGTTGCTCCTGGGTAACGTGTAGTGGAAGGAGGAGTGGTCTGGTTTGTATAGCGCGTCAGATACGAAGGTACTCAGGTACCGCTGTCCGCCCTCACCCAACATCACACCACGCCTGCCAAGACTGAAAGCGGGGCTGTGGCGTGAGCTGGCTGGAGTGTCCATCGAGGCACGGGACGCCTGGCCTGCAGAAATGCTTGCATGTGGGAATGCTGATAGGGATAGGAACGTCTGCGGAGCCTTCTCGGTTTTCTACTTCTTCGTCAACGGCTCTGCTAGCGATGGCCCGCCTTCGCGCTGTCGCAAACGCCGGCCCTGCCCTCACCAGCTTCGCATCCTCGCCGTTCCGTGCTACGCTCCGCGCCGTACGTGCGGTCTTCGGACCGCCAGTATCAGCCATCGGAGCGTGCCTTTGAGCATACGCGGCAGACTCTTGAGGCGTCACTATCCTCTTGTCATGCTGCGGGGTGCCGCTAATCGCATACCACCATGCCAGGCTTCGGCGTGCCTTGATCAGTCCAGCTCTTGGAACATCCGCCATTCGTCAAGTCCCGCTCAATAGGCCCTCCTTCCGCGCCCTCTCACTCTCCTTAAGATCCTTCAGCTCCTCCTTGCTCATGTCATACCTTCCCTGCACCTGATTGAATGGGTTGTCGGGATGCTTCTCGAACTCTTTCCGGATCAAGTCGATCCTCTGCTGCCGCCTCAGCCCCTTCTCGTCCTTCATCTCGTCCAGCCGTCTCTCCTCGTACGCTTTGTACGCCGCTGGGAAGCGACGCTCGGGGTGTTTGTCGATCTTGTCGTTGCCGCCCGAGGTGAGGGAGAGCGCGTCGAGGGCGTTGTCGATGCCGGTGGCGTTGAGGGCGGAGGGCTTCGCGGAAGCGGAGGCGACGAGCGCGGGGTCATCGAGGCCGGAAAGGTCGAGGCCGTGGGACTTCTTGGCGGGGGCTTTGCTGCCTTTGGGGGTCTTGGTGGGGAGTGAGGCTTCTTCCTCTTTCAGTAGAGCGTCTTTCTCGGCTTTCTTGCGTGCGGCGTCTTCCGCTTTGGCGGAGGCGGCGGCGCTGGGCACATAAATCAGCGTCTGCTGGCGACGGAGTCAGAGACCGATCTCACGCTTTGCTGTTGTCCTTGGCGCCCTTGCCCCAGTCCGCAGCCTCGACAGCCTCTGACTTGGCATTCGCTGTCGCCTTCTTCTGCGCCGCTGACTCGGCCTTCTGAGCGTTGCCCGCCGCCTTCTTCGTGTTCTCCCCGGCCAGCTTCTTGCCCGCCATCGTGAGCCAAAGGCTGTTTTCTAGGCGGCGTAGGTATCCCAAGACGCTCGATGAAAATGCACAGAGGGTGAGCCCGACAGTCGGTGGAGGAGATCGGTGTATTTCGTAGGTATTGCCAAAGAGGCGTTGTGAGGACCGTAATGTCGAACCGAGTCATGCCCCAAGGTGGTGACTCAGCAGATTTGGCCAAGGCAGGTCTTCCAGGTGCAGGTGGGATGCCTCTCATAAGTTGCGGACATCATCATCATGAAACTCCAGACACAGTCTCCGTATCTGGCCGTGGGAGACCCGATCACATCCGCTCAGCCAGTCGCTGGTGTGCAACTACTGTAACCTGCCGCACGAGCCTGGTCTCGGCCATGCTAGACTGCTGCGACTACCCGAATATTGAGCACAACGTGGCTAGCCGAGCTGGCTCAGGAGCTCCAAGGAGATCGCGAGGAGATGGCAAGGTGACCGTAAGAGCTGCAATCCGTACAGCGCCTACACGGAATTGAACCCAATATGGCTCCTTGGCACGAGGCAAGAGAGGACACGTCAAGCGATGTGAAGTGTGCGTTTGCACGGTGACGACGAGGTCGCACATGTAAGCGAGCAGCCGCAGCGCTGGTACATGGCTGGATCGGGGGTATTCGGCGAGAAGCAGTGCTAACGCTGCGCCTGTTGGTAGAGAAGCCACTGTGCCTTCCGCTCCTCAGCGCGACCAAGACCTCGTACAAAAACCGTG
>JAWDJV010009970.1:0-12314 GCA_033119285.1 Teratosphaeriaceae sp. CCFEE 6253
CGTCTGCGCGAGCACGACATGCCCATGTCGCCTATGGTAGATGGTAGAGAGTGGGACCGCGAGCGGCCGCCACCATTCGCCCCAGATCCGCCGCCTTTGTCCCCTACATTCACATCCGGCTCATCTGCAACGCTGTCATCCACTCAGACATCCTATTCGGACGAGATGCCCGCCTCAGGCCAGCCAGTACATTGGGCTCGACGAGTCTACAACGGCTCCAATCCCATGACGTTGTTTCAATCTCCGCTGTATGTCGTATGAATCACGGGGGGAAGACTGCTAATAGTCGTAGCGAAGACCAATCGGCGTGTTTCGGCGACCTAGACCAGACTGCGATCCCACGTATGGTTCAGGATGGCTTCCTAATGGCACTCCAGCTGTATGCCTCGCCTGTCCATAGACCTGGATGGTGGCTGATCTCCTTCGGCAGACCTTTTGACCAGGACAGGCTGTGGGTTCGTACCTATTGGCGACCAGCTGATAACCGAACACGAATGCTCGTGATGACGAAGGCCGAACATTACTGCGTTCCATTGGTGAACCTCAAGATCATCCGCGATCAGTCTTGTCTACAGCTGTGTCGCGCTCGATCGGACGGCGTCTTCACACTGTGGGCCAGACTGAATTTCGCCGCGTACGAAAGTGCGTATCACCTGCTGAGACAATCGGTTGATCAAAGGCTGATGCTGACATCGTGGTAGGGATGGTCTTGTTCTATTGCACATTCGTTGCCATGAAGCACTTGGACGAGCGTGGCATCCCGCACAAGCTGCTCGTCGACAGTTTCGAACTCGAAGGGAGCAATCGACAGGGCGAGCAGAAGATCTTCGCGGGTGTCATCCGACACGGTGATATGCGTCACGCTCTGCGTCTATATCGTGACCGGGCATCCGGAGGCGTTCGCCTCGAAGCGAGCGCCAAGCGAGGCCCGATGCAGGACGTACCAATCTGGACAGCCTTCGTCACCAAGTACGCGGGGGACACCGATTGGCCTCAGTACGAAGGCGAGGGTGTTGTCAGCTTAGCTGCCATCAAGCCGCCACCGTATGTGTTCCTGCCGCGATACGAACCGGCGTGCAACCGGAACGGGGAGCATGTGCTGATGTTCACCACTTCGGAAGGTCAGAGATGGTATCTGCGCTTGAGTCTTGGCTTTGCTGACACAGTGCATAGACGGAAGACAGTTCGTGGAGAACTGGACCTCTCTGTGCAGGGGCTGACCTGCCATTGGCATTGACCCTCGCAAGCCGTGGCAAGCGCCTATCGTCCACCAGTACTAAAGTTCATAAGCCTGAGGTGCAGGACCCATCTCTTTCAGCCGCCGATGGGTCTCTCTCGCGCTGCGCTCCATGGATGGCGACGTTGCAGCTTTACTTGCTTGACGATGGCAAGAGAGGAAGCGTCGAACTCTTTCCGTCCAAGGAGGCAAAGCGTCTGTCGATGGCCCAATGGAGCACCTGGATGTTGCTTTGGGAGCGTGCAAGGCTGACGATTGCAGAGCACGGAACTCATCTTTGCACAGGTAAAGGCCTGGTCTGGAGATTGCGCCCTTCTTAGTGGGACCAGTCCAAGACGCGCAGATGCTCGAGGACGGTGTGATTCCCCGAGGTAATCTCAAAGCAGTTCAATACACTTTGCATACGACTGATGCTTCTGGGCAGGTAGTCGGAAGTCCGGCGACACTACCGCGCGGGCCTCCTGGAGACGACCTCCCGTCGTTCGATCTGCTTCTGATGTCGCGTGTGACAGAGTCGTCGCGGCCGGCCGCACAAGGCTCTAGCAAGACGCACTACCTACTGTTGCTTGACGGGCAGCGGCAGCGCAGTACCCAGGCGCCAGCTCCCGATCGGAGCGGCTCTCGATCGTTGCAGGAGGTACTGAGCTCATAGAGACGCCGATGACACGGAGGGAGCTGCCAGCAGTGATGGACGTCTCTGCCTCCGATGTGGAGAGCTCCTCGTCGACGCCCACTGCGCGAGCACATGAAGTCAACTCTGAGGCCCGAACTCTGGTTGGGGAAGATAAGTCCCTGGAAGAACATGCTCGTCACGCAACTCGCGGCCTTCGACATGGCTTCATCGTTTCACGGACACGAAGGTCATGGGCGTAACGAGCATACAGAGCTCGAGGACAAGCACGGCGCTTCTCCTCGAGGCTCCCGTGAAAGTGTCGAGGACATGCTGGCTGAATTGCCTTGATTGCCCGGTGTGACTAGACGGAGGCATCGGTTGCAGGTGGTGCTGAGACTGCGCCGAGGCTGCTCCGAAGCTCACGGTAGTCTATCGACCGGTGTATGTGGGCATCTGCAAGGCATCGCAGTGGCCTTTTGGCCACTTGCAAAGGCATGAGAGCACAGCCAGTCATGGTGAAGGTGGGATCGAGAATCCATGAATCGATGGATGCGAGCATCCGTCCACGGTCAATCAAGAGTGCTCTACGCAGAGGGGCAAGGATACAACACGCAATTGCGAAACTGAGAGACGGAGCGAACCTGTCTGAAGCCACGGGCATATCTTCGTCCGGCGAGAACGCATCGGGGATGATGCATACTCGAAGCGGTATCTTCACAAGTCATCGTAGCAACGCTGTGCCGCGACCATCGCCCAGACCCGCCGCTCACTTCTCCGCGGCTCTCGCAACGAATGCCTCGTACCCTTCCAGCATCTTTCGCGTAGTGCCCTTCCGTACCTGTTTGAAAGCCTCTTCGAAGTCCTCCTGACCTATGCCAGGATCGCCAGTCTTACCGATCCTACGCATCGCGACGCCCAATTTTGCAACCTCGCAGAGACCCACTATCTCCGCGCCTGAGTAGCCCTCTGTCTCGCCAACTAGACGATCCACCCCTGACTCCCGCGGCTGCTTTGGTATGGCGCGAAGCGCGATGTCCAGGATTTGCTGACGCGCCTCTGCATTCGGCAGGCCAAGGTACACATGCGAGTCAAACCTCCCCGAGCGGAGGAGCGCTGGATCCAATACCTCGGGTTTGTTCGTCGCGGCCAGAACGAGCACATCCTTCATGGTCTCGAAGCCGTCCATCTCGTTGAGTAGGGTGGTCAGCACATTCAGTCCTTTCGTCCCGCCAGCCTCCCTCTCCGATCCAATCGCGTCGATCTCATCAAAGAAGATGACACATGGCGCCGCCTGCCTTGCCTTGCGGAACACCTCGCGGGTAGCGCGCTCAGATTCGCCGACGTACATGCTGATGAGCTCTGCACCTTTCACGGCCATGAAGTTGAAGTCGTACATCGTAGCGACTGCTTGGGCAGTCATGGTCTTGGAGCATCCTGGCGGACCATAGAGCAGGACGCCCTTCGGCGGCTTGATTCGAAGCTCAGCAAAAATCTCAGGATACTGGAGTGGCAACCCGATCGCTTTGTCAAATTGCTGTCTGATCGCCTCGGATCCTCCAATGTCGCTCCACCGAACCTTGGGCGTTTCCAAGAACACTTCGCGGAGGGCCGTAGGACGGACACGATCCAGCGCGTATGCAAAGTCGTCAAGAGTAGGTGAGGTGACGTGACCGTTTCCGAGGGCGACCGCGCTCATGGTTGCCAGCTGCTGAGTTGCCGATTCCACTTCCGTCGTGGCCTGGCTGTGTACGGAACCATCGACCTGGCCGTTGCCCATGCTGTTCAGCATTGAGATGCGAGCGTGAACATTCACCCAGTCATCGTGATCCTCACGAAGGAGTGCGTGTCGCATGGCTCCGGCGACAAGCCCGCGAAGGTCCCTCCCAGTGAATCCGTGAGTCTTCTGGCATACGACCGCAGCAACAGCCTCGCAATTAGGCATGTCTTCCAGGAGAATGGTCAAGATTGCTTTGCGCGAAGCCGTGTCCGGGATGGGTAATTCGACTTTGACGAACAAGCGACCAGGCCAGACGAGCATGTCGTCGATGTTTGCCAACGATCGCGTCGCAGCGATGACGAGGACATCAGCGCTGCCGAGCTTGTCAAGCTCTTCCGCCAGCGCACTTGTAAGGGTGTCTTGGTCTTTGGATGCTACCTTGTCGAGATCGTCGATGAGTATAACGCTCGGTGCTGCCGCGATCGCACTGCGGAACACGCTCTGCAAGTGAGATAGAGTCTTGACAGCCGAGCCATCACGCCTGAGGTCGAACGACTCATATGGGCTTATCGATCTGATGTGCTCGAGTAACAGAGACTTCCCAGTACCTTCATACCCGTGGACGAGTACATGGCGGGCATCTGTGAATGACCGCGACTTCGAATTCGAATGGCGGGATCTGCTCAGAACGTAGTCGAGATGCTTGTTAAGCTCCTGCATCTGCGCCACTAGGCCTCCAATCTTGCTGGTATCGAGTAGGACTGGAAATGCTTCGCCATTGGTCGGTGTAGCCTGAAATCCATCTGAGCGTGGTTTGGCAGGCTTCGAGCCGTCCGAGAAGACGACTTCTGTGTCATCGTTGATGGAGAACAGTGACAGGCCGTTTGCGCGCGCAGACTCGGCGTGCTCGACGTACAAGCGCTTCTTAAGCTTCTTGCTCTTCGTCATCACGTCAAACGTCGCACCCACCGCGATCGCCTCGCATTCTGCAAAGAGGCCAATGGCGCGCATCCTCCACTTTCCATCTTGCGGCGCGTTCTCCACGGCGTAGTTGGATGGAGTCACGTCGAGGAGCACCACCTTGTCTGCTGGCGCAAGTGCTGCCGCGGCCTTGGTAATGTTGACCTGCGAACCCTCCCGGACACCCAACGCCGCGCGGAGCGTGTCAGTCATCTTGGCAGGTCGTAGCTTTGGACTGTTGCCCATCCTGTCCTCCGCCCTCCATGCAATTCCATACCCATCGCCGCTCTCGCCGGAAATGTGACAAAGCTCACCTGTCGCCAGATTCAATCTGTCCAGGCTCTCCGGTGACAAGTGGACGCGGAAGGCGCCAGCGAGGCCGGTGGCGGGTGGCAGCAGCCGCACGACGAAAGACTGTGGGTCTGCCATGTAGGAGAATTGGCTGCTTCTCCCGTCAGGCGGATGCATTCGCAGCGGGTGGCAGAGTGGGTACGCCATGGTGTCTGCACTTACTTGCGTCACGGAGAAGGTGGATGTATGAGAACCTTACATCAGCTAGCTCGGGACATGTACGGGTCTTCCCAGTGGCGTAATGGTTGCGGAAGGTGCGATGGCCACAAGGATGAAGGAGCCAAGTTCACAAGTTCACAACCTAAGTGATGCCGAGCTTTCGATCTCGTGTCGGACTGGCACGGGACATCTCTGCAGGCCGCGTTATCAGGGGACGTGGGGCTCATTCACGTAGACAGTGCAAGTCATGTCATGCTCGTGCTCGTGTTGTTACAATCAGTGGACTGTCCGAGCGCCCACGGAGGTGCTCCGATTGGGTTCGGCCTAGCAATCTGGCACCTCACTCCGCAGAGCCTCGCACGCAGCCTGCGTCTGGACTTCGTGACCATTGATGCTAGCGACGCCCTTGCTCAGAAGGAGCCTGCTGGGCTCGCCATGCAGACATGGTAACACGATCTTCGCCCGCTGCGAGAGCGGCGACAATGCCAATCGGCGAAGCACTCCCAGCCGGACGAAGAATCACAGGGTGATCAGGCCAGCGGACTCGAGCGTGGAGCGTCAAGACTACAGCGGAGACGGCCCGGCGAAGAGAACGGGAAAGGATGTTGCTGGAAAGGATGCTGCCGGCACACCCTCTTTGATCGAGCAACTGTTCCCGGAAGAGACGAGGCGCCATGAGAAAGCACAGCGCGACGCCGCGCGTGAAATTCCGCGCCTGCCATTGGAGAACATATCTACGCCCCACAAGCCAGACTCGGAGCGGCATAGAGCGAGGGAGGCGGACAGA
Source organism: Teratosphaeriaceae sp. CCFEE 6253 (assembly GCA_033119285.1). NCBI lineage: Eukaryota > Fungi > Ascomycota > Dothideomycetes > Mycosphaerellales > Teratosphaeriaceae > Teratosphaeriaceae sp. CCFEE 6253. The sequence continues at coordinate 5,825 of JAWDJV010009970.1, forward strand.
TCGAGACCAGACGCAGCACGACATGGAGAGGCTATCCAGCGACGCGGAGGCTCGCAGGGCGACGACATAAGCGTGCTCGTGCTTCGCAACGCCAGCACCAATCTTGTCGAAGAAGACTTTCGCCGCCTGATCCCGCAAGGCAGACACATGGAAGGCTGGGCTCTGGAGGATGGCGACATCATCAAGGTCATCCCTGGCCGCAATCTGGCCACGCTCGCACAAGAGAACTATTACTATTTGCTCTTTTCGTCCGCCAAGAGCGCTTATACGTATCAAGGCCACGCCACCCGGATCCTCCGTTTGGCTGCCACGAACACGCCTAGCTCCATGACATCACCCATGCCGCCGCCCCCGGGCTATCTTGTAGACGGCGTGGATGTGCACTCCGCTATCGCGTCCTTCGCCCTCGTACCTGCATCCCAGATGCTTGAGCTCCGTCAATTGCGGCCTCCGCTTTCACCACTGGTGGAGAGGATTGTCCGCAATAAAGGCTACCAGGCAGTTGTCAGCCGTCGACACAACATGCCCTTTGAACTGCGTCTCACTTTCGACGGACCGCAGCTGCAGCTTAGCAACGTCCGAAACGTTCTCATCGCTACTGCTAGGCACCGTGCACTGACCTGGTCAGGCGGCGAGGAGATGAGCCCCAAGATCACGCAGTGGGAGCCTGATGCGCTTGTCTCGCCCATGGATCTTGATAGCCACAAGGCCAAACATTTTGCCGCTGTGGATCGGCTTACGGGGGAGGAGCAGGGACGGCGAGAGGCGGAGGCGCAAAGACGGAAGTTGAAGCATGACCGGGGGACCGACACCAGCCCAAATGAGCAGAAGCAGATGCACGGTCGCAAGCCAGGTGCGGTGTACATCCTCGGCTTCTACACCGAGATGGCCGCGCAGCAATTCTTGCGCTACTGGCATAAGAGGCCCATGGGCCGTGTCGATGAGGAGAGCTGGGAAGACGATCTACCGCCGGTGGCCAACGTTGAGACGCTGTGGTGAATCTGGCGTTGGCTATTGCAGCAGCAATACGAGCCGCTTTGATAGACGTAGCCTACCGAACAACAGTTATTTACTAATAGGCTGACGACCTGTGGTAGTGTCCAGGTCCGGACTCAAAGAGGGTGTAACGGCCCTTGCCACCCTGAACGTCGTTGCGCGTTGTGTAGTAGGTAGTCACGTCGCCGAAATCACCATGCCCGCATATGGTACAGGTTCTGTGCCGCGGCGTGACAAAGGGTACCGCGGCGTACAGTGTCTGTGTCGCAGAGCGCGTTGGCCCCGCAACGGCGAGGGGCAATGGCCGTGATACCCGGCTGCCATGAATTTCATGTCCTACTCCTCATCTTGACGTACGCTGATTGGGGTTTATCCGTCAAGAGGGCCGCGTAGTCGGCGATGGAGGCCGCAGGATCACCAGTCGTCGGAATACAAGTAAATCATCAGACATGTCTGCGTGTCGGTATCACAGTCGTTGCGCAACGCGGAAATGTCCAGTCTCTACTTCTTGCTGCTCCTCGCTTCAGCCGCGGCTGCTCGTAGTGTCGACATCAATATTGATGCCTCCCGCTCTCTGGGCGAGTTGCCACCAGTAGCAAGGTTCTTTGGCGCAGATGTACGACCATTGAAGTACGTTCGTGAGTGAACACTGACAGCATAAGGAACCGAACGAAGCAACGACACCAGACGGCGAGGGGCTGCTGGCAGAGCTTGGCCAACTGGGAGCGCACCAGACGTACTTCCGGACGCACAACTTGCTCACGACGTGTGATCCACCGGGCGACACCACGCCGCGGTTGAAATGGGGATGTACCGACGCCTATACCGAAGACGCTGACGGCAATCCCATGTACAACTGGACCATCATCGACCAGATTTTCGACACCTACCTTGCGCGAGGCGTTAAGCCGTATGCGCAGATCAGCTTTATGCCCAAGGCTTTGGCAATCGACCCGGAGCCATACACCTTCAACTTCGATCCCAGCAACTCGTACAACATCATCTTCACCGGCTGGTCGCATCTGCCCAGATCGTGGCAGAAGTGGGGAGAGCTGATCTATCAATGGGTCAAGCACGAAGTTGAGCTCCGCGGCGAGGACGAAGTCAACAGCTGGTATTGGGAGGTCTGGAAGTGCGTGCTCCTTGAGTGCTGCCCTACATCTCTCGAGACATCGGCTAACGAGTATGGGTCCCGCAAAGTGAGCCCAACATCGGATACTGGAACGGTACCGAGCCGGAGTACTTCCAGCTGTACGACTTCGCGATAGCCAACGTGCGAAGAGCGCTGCCAACGGCAAGAGTGGGCGGGCCCGAGGTTGCTGGAGGTCCTGACGGAGACTGGCTCGGCCTCTTCTTGGACCATACGATCAACGGAACCAATAATGCCACCGGCGGCCTCGGTGCGCCGCTCGACTTCATCTCATTCCATGCCAAAGGCTCTCCGACATACGTCAATGCAACGGCATTGGTGCCGGGTCACCTTCAGATGAACATCTCGGCTAGTCTGAAGAACGTCAACGATGCGTTTGCTGTGATCTCCTCGTACGCATCTCAAAAGGATAAGCCTGTCATCATTGGCGAAGACGACCCAGATGGGTGCGCGGCATGCCAGAGTGAGGCCTATGGTTACCGCAACGGGCTCATCTTTCCTTCATACACAGCCGTAGCATTCTCCCGCGATATCGATCTGGCGACGCGATATGGCATCAACCTGGAAGGCACGCTTACATGGGCTTTTGAGTTCGCTGGAGAGAAGTACTTTGATGGCTTCCGTGTTCTTTCGACGAACCAAATCGACAAACCCATCCTCAACCTCTTCAAGATGTTCGGCAAGCTCACAGGAGAGCGCCTCGTGGCGGAAAGTAGCGCTCAGCTTTCGTTGGACACTGTGCTTGCCGACAGCGTTCGAGGCGAGCCCGACGTTGGGGTCCTGGCTGCCTTCAATCAGACGGAGCAGAAGCTGACGGCCATGGTGTGGAACTACCACGACGACGCCCGTCCTAAGCCAGACGCGCAAGTCAGTCTTGATATGAGCGGGCTGGGTAAGCACTGGCGGGGCTGCGAGTCGGCGCGGTTGACACATTATCGGATTGGTCCCACGCACAGCAACTCGTACACGAAGTGGCTGGCGATGGGCTCGCCTCAGAGGCCGACAGCGGATCAGATAACCGAGTTGAAGGCAGCAGGCCAGCTTCAGACACTGGGAGAGCCCAGGCATGTTCAGGTGGAGGACGGCAAGGTGGAGCTGAAGTTTTCATTGCCGATTCATGCGATCTCGCTGCTCGTTCTTGAGCTGTAGATGATGCAGCCAGCAAGGATGTCAATGACTTTTACTTGAACATGAGTGCGACCTTGCCCGGCACCCAGTCGCTTTCAGTCGCTGTCTTCAGCGTCATCACTTGGTAGCCGTCGTGGGAACCATCCATATGTGGCAAGATCGATCGAGCGTTCTCCCATGCTGCCGTGCTCTACCTGTACACCCTCCTGGGCGAGTGCTGTTTCCTGCCGTGCTGCACCACCTGCGCCTCTGTGGAAGATCAGCCGTGTCGACCTCGTCAATCCACGCCTGTGAGGACCTGCCTTGGGCTAATGATGCCCTTCGCGTTGACGACTCGCTGCCACGGTACGTTGCCTCCGTTGTAATGCGAGTCCGGCTGGTCAGCCGCAGATGGGAGATGCTTCAGGCACACCCCTACTTGTCGCGGACGCTCCGCTGGCCGAGTCAGAGTCGTGTTCAGGGCCAATGGAGCGTGACGGGCTGACCTACGGTATCCCAGCAGTGTCGCGATGTGCCCATAGGAGGTCACTCTGCCGGACGGTATCTCTTGGACGGCCTTGTAAACCGCACCGAACCATGCCGCAGCCTCGTCTGTGCGTGGCATATCGACGCTGCTGTCACATGCCGACGTCGAGTGCACAAGGAAAGTGGCATCGAGCGATGAGGGCGTTGGGGCGCGAGTCAGAGGCCCGCTAGCGTGATCTAGGGTGTACTAGCGCGCTTCTGCGCAGACAGAAGGTCGCAGTTCATGTACATGTGCTGTCCGGACTCGCAGAGCCGGGTACATCAAGCTGCCCAAGCAACGGAATATGACTCTCGCCGACTATCTCGCCAGCAAGTACCTCTCGGCAGACCAGAAGCCATCGAAGAAGCGCAAGCGAAAAGATGTCGCTGAATCCGACGGCCTTGTGATAGCGGACGACGATGCGGAAGACTGGACGAAGCCCAAGGGCGATGTAGATGAGGAGGACGATGCGCCGGCTATGGTCGGTGGTCACATGGCGAGCGGACTCAACAAGCCAGCGAAGAAGTCCAACTGGATCAAGATAGGCACGTCAGCCCCCGCAGACGCCGATCAAGTGGCTGCAGACGCCATCCTGGCCGATGCGCAGGCGGAGTCGGCGCAACGGGCGCGGCAAGACGACGACGCGCCTGCTGTCGTCGGTGAAGATGGTGCGGAGTATGATGGGCCAACCATGGCTTCCGGCGCGATGGCGGGGCTTCAGACCGCAGATCAGGTCACGGCGGCATTGAAGCGAAGGGAGAAGCAGGAGCGGAAGTCAATGCAGGAGGCTGGCCTCGATCCCACGGGCAAGGCTCAGGAAACTATTTACCGTGATGCATCAGGCCGCATCATCAATGTGGCAATGAAGCGGGCAGAGTTGCGCGCCAAGGCCGAGGAAGACGAGCGCAAGAAGCAGGAGGAGCTAGAGAGCCGCAAGGGCGATGTGCAGCGGCGAGAGAAGGAGGAGCGCAAAGCGGATCTGGCGGAGGCGAAGGTCATGGGCATCGCACGATATGCGGATGACGCGAAGCTGAACGACGAGCTAAAGGATCGCGAACGGTGGAACGACCCTATGGCCCAGCTCCTGGCGACCAAGAAGAGTACCAGGAGTGGGAAGAGCAAGAGTAGCGGCAAGTCCTACCAGGGGGCATTCGAGCCGAATCGCTATGGCATACGGCCTGGCTGGCGATGGGATGGCGTGGACAGAGGCAATGGCTTCGAGCGGAAATGGTTTGCTGCGCGAAACAAGGTAAGACTTGGACCCGACGCTTCAAGCGACTAAAGCATTCACAGTTGGCGTCCGAAAACACTGCTGACCTTACTGCAGGCTAAGAATCGCGAGGAGCTCGAATATCATTGGCAGATGGACGAGTGAGCCTGGCTATACATTCATCCCTCAATCGGCCAATCTCCGAAGCTTCACACTTTGCTCAGACGACACGTATCGATAAGCACAGCTGTCGCGTGCAAAACGGATGTCATTCCACGAGAGCTCCTGCACACACACTTGCACATATGTACGAACAAGATACGCAACGGACCTCAGACCAGGAATCGCTCCAGCATCGTAGACACTTCGAGTTCACACTCGCGCAACGCACGCTGTCGAAACGCCAGACTGAATGGCCTTGAACTCGCACAAGGCTTCTGCCGGGCCGGGGCAGCTGGAGCACGCCCATGCCGACTTTGACTTGCGCGAGCTTTTAGCCGCGCTCGCCATCTGCAGCAATGTCAGAGAAAGCAATCGGGCGGGTGCAAAGCTTCGGCGCATCATGGCCCTTCCAATCCACCATGGCGGGAGTTCTGCCGTAAACATCACGATCATCTTCATCCCTTCGTGCGGGCTGACCAGTAGGTCTGTACATCATGCGACCATCTTCAAGGCCACCGCATGTCATCATACCAGCCGCGATAAGACAGTCTTTATTCGACTGCTACCTCCAAGCACGTCCGGAGCGCGACCTCGCCACTTGCCACCATGACAGAAGGCGCAAGCCGTAGTGCACTTCCGCTACCAAGACATGCTAGTCCATGGTGGGATCATGGCTCGTCCCGGAGATGCAATCCACCGACGCACAATCAGGAGCCAACTCAGCGACCTGTCGATGATTCGAGAGGTGGGCTATCGGCGACGAGGCAGTGATTACAAAACGGAATTGAGGTGCTCGATGCTTTCGCTGACCCCCGGCCGCGAAGAGTTACTGTTCGCCCAGCCGAGCGTCCAAGTCGGGTGCTGTGAGAATGAAGTTGCTCGGGGTGATGTGAACAGCATGGTGTGGCAGAGCGCGAGTAGGCTTCGTCCACCACAAGGAAAGACCCTCGGCAGTACGCTTCAGTCCTTCCAGAATCGGGTAACGTGAACTTCGATTGCGACTCCATGACATGTCTGCTGTAAGAATTATGCTACAACACCATCTTTCCTAAGTGTATCGATCTCGCTACTACTGATACCCAGCGTCTCTAGAACTTCCTGCGTGTGCTGGCCCAAAGTCGGTGGTGCGGTTCGAATACTAGGCTTAGCTTCGGAGAACTTGACAGGCGGACTGAGTAGCTTCATCGGACCGCAGGTCGGGTGGTCAACCTCAGTGACCATACCACGTGCTTTCGCTGTTGCTTCGTCAGCTCAACCCCGAGGGATGTACCAAGGCAATGCACAACGTACTGTGCTCGTGCTCAAGCGTGGCCTTTACGTCGTTGATGGCGGCATAGGG